>ML811047.1:62338-76454 GCA_009831015.1 Picea engelmannii
ATCAACATGGAAATAATGCGCTACAAGACAAAATGTCTTGTCAACTTTGCAACTTTGGTTAAAAAACATGAGCCATAAAGCAAAAAGTTTGCTTTTTGAAACGTTTACATTCTCATTTATTTTTCCTATACTAATCTAACTAATTTCATCAACTTAGGGTGCATTTTAATGTGCAGACCCTGTTTAATTTTCTCTGAAAGGAAAATTCATCTAACCTATATTCTATCCTATGCATCTAACTAATTAATCTAGCTTAAACAATTGGATTAATTTTTTCCTCTACCTAACTATTTTAGCCAATATTAAACAGTTTGGCTAACATTATTCTCTAACCTAACAACATAAATTAAAAATTCTTTGATCATGATTAAATTGCATGATTCAAACTTATTTTTCTTTTCATGGGGTTTTCTTGTTTTTCTCTTTTTATTTTATTTTCTCCTTTTTCTTTTCTTTTCTACCCTCTTTCATTTTCATTATTTTTTATCCTTTTCTTTTTCTTTTGGAAATCATTTGCAGAATGTAATATTATTTACAATATAAAATCACCGAAAGAGAAATATTCAATCACCATTTGATACGATGAAATATAGGACTCTAACAATGGCTCCATTTGGGGATGTTACCCTCCCTGTGAGGTGCTAAGAACCAGTGATCGGTCGCCTTGTATAATCTTCTCTAGTACTTTTTGCATCTGATTTGCTTTATTGTAGTTGTAAACATGGTGATAAGTGATCAGGAGCTTAGGGCCTTCTCTTCGGGCTTCAACTTCTGATATGATTCACCCACTCATGACAGTAAAAAATAAAATGGTATTTACAATTATCTTAAGTGAGAAATGCTTCTTATTCAAGTGAAAAGTGGTGCTTGAGCATTCTTCCATTGACAGGTTCATCCAACAGATCTGCTCCATCCATATCCTTAAGCAAGAATGCATTATTTCCTCTGTAAGCATGGATTATGTAAGGACCTTTCCATAAATTATCAAATTTTCCATGCTTACCTTTCTCTTCTTTTCTTGAATCCCATTTAAACACCTTGTCTCCTATCTGGAAATCATCAACCTTGGTTCTTTTACCATAGATATTCTTAATGTTCTCCTGGATCACTTGAGTTTTATTGTAAAATTCTTCTCTAGATTGCTGCAGCTGTATGGTTTGATTTATTCTCCTCTGGATGTCATTAGGTTCTTCTTGTACTTTCTGCAGTATTTCCATAATAGTGACACTTAAAGAAGTGGGAAAAAAAACATCCATTCCATAAACCAATTGGTATGGGGACATGCCAATTGATCTCTTAATAGTAAGTCTATCAACCCATAATGCATTGACCAACTTGTTGTGCCATGACTTCTTGTTATCTTGCAACAACTTTTTTATGATATTAACCAGGCTTTTGTTGGAAGACTTTGCTATTCCATTCCCTTGAGGGTAATAGGCTGTAGAGTGCCCCAAAATAATTTGATATTTGTTGCAAAACTCCACCATCTTGTTTGATTTGAATACTATTGCATTAACAATGATGATCTTCCCAGGACATCCAAATCTTGAAAGAATATTAGTTTCTAAAAATTTAATAATCACAACATCAGTGGATTGCCTTGTAGGTACAACTTCAATCCATTTGGTAAAATAGTAAGTCGCTGTAAGGATCCATTTGTGTTGGAATGATGATGGTGGATGAATTTCTCCAATGAAATCCAAACCCCACTGTTGAAAAGGAGTTTCAACTGATATCGGTTTCAAGGGTAAAGGCATCAATTTCCTTTTACCTTCAAAAATTTGACAGTTATGACATGAGGTAACTTTTTTACGAACATTTGCAAATAAGGTTGGCCAGTAAAAACCAACTCTTAGGATTTTGTTGACAGTAGTCTTCCAGTTCAAGTGTCCACCACAATCTCCTTCATGAAATTCCTGCATAACTTTATCCGCCTCATCTTTCAGTAAACAGTTTAGTAAAATTCCTCCAGCATCCTTCCAATATAAATTGCCATCTAAAATGAAAAATTTCATAGCTTTGAGTTTAAGAAACCTAGCTTTAGTCTTGGTCAAACCAGGAGGAGCTTCTAAATGATGTAAGACAAAAATCAAGTCTGCATACCAGGGAGAGGTTGCAAAAGCCTCTATTACTTGTGGAGTCTCCTGCTCTTCTTATTCATCCAGTGTAGCTAGAAAAATTATATCCAAAGCATGAAAATTAGATTCAATCATTAATTTAGATAATCCCTAACCTTTAATGAGTTTGGTAGGTTTGATTTCAATATCTTATTCAAGGATAACAACAATCCATTTACCTCTTTTCCCATCAGGACTATTTTGGGTCAGGATGTCTTTCATCACAGAGTTTGGAACATAAGCAATTATATGTGAATGAAGAATGTAAATTCTAAAATATTTGATTGCCTTTACCAGAGTGAATGCTTGATTTTCCATGATATTTTATTTCAGTGCAACATCTCTTAAGGATTGACTAAAGAAAGCAATAGGCATTTCATGGCCTTCATTATTTTTCTGCAAGAGCACTGCTGCAATAGTATGTTTGGAGGCAAATGAGAAAATGGGGAAATATTTTGTGAAATCAGGGTTGATCAACACAAGGGCTCATGTTAAGGCTTGTTTTACTTGATCAAATGAATGTTTTTCCTCTGTAGTCCATTTTATTTTTGTGTCTTTCTTTAACATGTTTGTTATATTTCTTATAAGTTCAACAAGATTGGGGATAAATCTCCTTAGAAAATTTATTTTTCCAATGAAAGATTGGAGTTCTTTTATGTTCCTAGGATGATCCATCTTTAGAATATCTTCAATTCTGCTAGGATCAATTTTGATTCCATTCTTTGAGATGATATGTACTAGTAGTTTTCCTTTTTCTAAGCCAAATACTGTTTTCTTTGGGTTGAGGGAAATTCCAAATTTCCTGCATTTTTCAAAGACTCTTCTCAGGTGGAGAAAATGTTCTTCATCTATTTTTGAAAAAACAATGATATCATCAAGATATATAACTATGAACATGCTTAGTTCATCCACAAAAGAAATATCCATAGCTCTTTGAAATTTAGCTCCAATATTCATTAAGCCAAAAGGCATTTTCACATACATGAAAGTACCCCAAGGTGTAGTAAATGTTGTCTTTTATTGGCCTTTAGGATGGACTAAAACTTGAATGTAACCAAAAAAACCGTCTAATAGAGAAATTATACTAGACCCAACTACCTTCTGCAAGATGTGATCCATTTTAGGCAAAGGGTAGTTATCTTTGAGAGATACTTTATTAAGATTTCTAAAATCAATGCAAAGTATAGTTTCTCCACTCTTTTTTCTAGTTGGAACTAAATTTGATACCCACATAGAAAATCTTAATGGGACAATGATCTTAGCATCATACATGTGTTTGACCTCTTTTTCAATCAGAGGCATCAACCTTGGGTTAATCCTCCTAAGTTTATGTTTAAAAGGTTTTTGGTCTTCTTTTATATGAATTTTATGCTGTATAATGTTGGTGTCATAAGATTTCAAATCTTCATAACTCCATGCAAATACGTCTATGAATTCTTTGAACAAGTTTATGTATTTCTGCTTTTCAACAGGGGGTTAATATTTACATAGTTTAATCATTTTTGTTTCTTGTTCATTTCCTATGTTGCAGTATTCAACTTCAACTCCAGTAGGTTCAATTTTAGGCTTTTTGGATACATCATTAAAATCAAACAACTCCTCTAAGGGGACTAACCCTCTAGGAAAAACATTATCTTTCAATTTCAATATTTCCAATTCTTCTTGTTTTTGATCAATTTCTTTTGATTCTGTCTCATCGACACTTTCTCCTTCATCATCAAAATCTACATTGATATTAGCACACTAAAATGCATTATTTGATTGTAAACAATTTTCAATTTTTTCATCATTTCCAAAGACTTTCCAATATCTTATGTTATCCGGGTCAACTGGTATGTTCTTTACTTCAATTGTGTATTGGTGACTAGGACAGAAATGTATTTTGCAGGTACTTGATGAGGTAGCTAGATCATCAGCTAGAATGTTCTGGTATCTGGAATGGCTGATAAGTCATACTCAATAAAGCATTCAAAAAATCTAGGACAACATTCATGTAAGATCTCAATCTTGGGTGTTTAGCAGAGTATTCACCTTTGATCTGTTTTATTATCAGTTCAGAGTCACCACGAATTGAAATTCTCTTGGCACCTAGCTTCTTTAAAAGTTGTAACCCTAAGATTAAGGATTCATATTCAACTATATTGTTGGTACATTGGAAGTTTACCTTATAGGAATTTCCTTCTGAGTGGTGGGTTTTTGAATTTGAGACCCATACACATGCTCCTGACCCTTCTTTACTAACAACCCCATCAAAATCTAAGATCCACAGAGGTTCATTTTGTTTATCAGGTTCCACCATAATTGTTTTGTCTTCTTCAATAACTGTTTTGTCTTCTTCAATGTTATAAACACCATTTTCTAAATCGGCAATTCGTTTCCTATGTCTCCATCATTGTACAAAATAAAAGAATCAAGGTCCGAATGAACAAAATATAAGGGATAATTGTGTCGTTTATCCTAACTATTGACCATGTATTTCATCAGTGTTTCCCTATATAATCTCCTTTGTTGACCAAACAATGGAATGATAGAATAAGTCATGTCTAGTTGAAGGGTTCCATGTAACTTAGCTCCCCATGAGCGAGACAGTAACATGCCATATTTAGGAGGTATATCAACAACAACTATGTCCATTACCAAGCTCTTGCCTGGTATTTGTGCTAAAATAACACACACATCTTTAATGAGACTTATGCATTTTACTTTACTTGAATCAAAAGAATACAAATCTTTGTATGGTCTAGTGATATCAAGTCCTAATTTTTTCATAACAACCTTAGGCATAAGGTTGTGGGAAGCACTAGAGTCAAGCATTGCATTGTGCAGAGTTTTKTCATGAATGTTTAAATTGATGTAGAATGGGGGTACAGTTCCATTTTCAGGTTTTCCATTGACTTCAGGCCCAAATAATAGTTTTGGTTGATCATCAACAACATTTACCGTGTCTGTACCTTCCTCTATGTTTAGAGMTTTTATCACTTGTGATCTATATGCATTCTTATTCATGATCTCTATTAGAGGAATATGTATCTTGAGTTTTGCTCATTCRTTTTCAAAGTTAAATGATGTTTGAGTTTTATTTGGGTTAGGGAAATATTGTTTCTCACCAACATCCTTTTGTAAAATATCTTTGGGCTGACTAGTAGAGAGAATATCARTTTGACYTGTTTTTGAGACAATATCATATGTTCTTTTGGTTGGAAATTCTGCATTCTTTTTAGGAGGAATATCAAGAATTTTCTTACAAGATGTGTCAGTTGTCTTTTTAATAGAATCATCAGGAGTTTTCTTGGTAGGATTATAAGTTGATTTCTAACTCCTCAGATTATACTGCCTATGGACCTCCATAATTGCATTTTCAAAACCTTGTTTATAATCTTTTGATTCCTCATGATCAATTTAAGCTTGTGAAAGAAGGAAAATATCATGTTCTTCTTGAGTGAGAAATACATAATCATTATCATTTATTCCCATCAAATTGATCTGAACATCATCAAGGTCTTCACCTATTCCTTCCCCTTCATCAGTATAATTTTCTTGAAATGGAGACCTGATCTGTTGATCTGGACCTCTTTTTTCTCTTTGTTCTCTTTGTCTGATTTGGGGTTGGTTTCTCCTAAAATTAGGATTTTTGATTTGGGGGCCAGATTGATTTTCTCTAGGAGGAGTCCTATCATCAATGTCTAATCTATCCGTTATCCTTTCCATGGTTCTAACTAAAGAGTCTATTTTTGCATCAACAGAATAGGTAGATGGTTCTTCTTTTATAGTTACTCTCCTCTATGTTCTCTGTCTAGCCCTCTTAGCTAACAAATTGGCCTCTATACTCACAACATCTCTCAACATCTCTTCCAAGGTTGCAGGGTTTCTTTCTCTCAATTGATAAGACATGTCAGCATCAAAACTATCAGGGAATTTAATCAAACTAAACCTCGAGGGGGTTTAATGTTTGTTGGAATTGCCTTGTAAATATTGTTAAATCTAGTGCAATAATCCTGCACACTTTCCACACAGGCTCTTTTAATACTTTCATATTCAGATAAAACCTGAAGTTGATTTTTATTAACTTCCCATCTATTGAGGAATGATTGGTTAAAAGCATTAATGCCATTTAGACTAGTAGTTGGTAAGGCTTTGAACCATTTCATGACTTCTCCATTTAAACTTTGGGCAAACAGTCTCATTTTGACATCTTCCTCATCTACTTCTTATAGGTCAAAAAATTCATTCATCTTATCAACATGTTGTTGTGCAATCATAGTTCCAGTGCCATCTAATCGAGGAATCCTAGTTTGATAGTCTTGGGGCATATTATGTAAAGGAGCAGCCAAAACGAGAGGAGCATTTCTTGCTTCCATGATTGGTATATGAGGATGGGTAGCAGATGAACTTGTGGAAGGTGTAGATGTAAGAAATCCTATAATAGACATGATCATTTTCTGTGAAGTTATTGGAGAAGTAATGGAAAATATAGAAGAAGAAGGATTGGTAAATGTAGGATGAATCAATTGAGAATTAATAGATGATGCAGAAATGGCCAGGGTAGAAAGTTAAACAAATTGTTGAATATAGGCTTCATGTAAAGCTTGATCGAAATCTGATGCTAGATCTTTTAACTTTTCAAAATTTTGAAGGATTTGTTGATCAATATATGATTCAAGAGATTGTCTTTCAGGTGTATCGGGTTGGAGAATAGATTGATCTAATACTGTTTCATCCATGAAACTCTCAGATTTGGTTCTGAATAGACTATGCTTAAATCATAGATCAAACTGAATATCCTGGATTGTGACAAATTTCTCTGGGAGAGAGGTTTCCCTAGGAGGGGGACTACTGCTCCCTTGAATTTCTGCTAAACTTCTTTTCCTAATCATTTTTTCAGGGTCATCTACAATTATTATAGGTTTTGGATCAGCATGAGATCTAGTGTGAATTATTTTTGGAGCCACAACTAAAACTTTAAAAAACCCTAATTAATTAGTTACAAAGTTTACAACCTCTGAACATTTATTTATAAAGATTTGAATCCTTGATTTTCCAGAAATAAAGTTTTCTTACTAGGTAAAAGAGTCTGTAGAATTTGAAAATTTGTTCCTCCCCAGTGTGGTCGCCACTATGTTATCACTATGTAATTTCTAGAGGTTGTAGAAGAAAGGACAGAGGTAACCACAAAACCACTTTGGAAGCTGGGTCTAGCCCTTCTAGCTTCAGAGAGGGATCTCTCTGTAAGGTTTAGATTTGTTTAGATTAAAATATTAGACTAGTTATGATAGTTCAAGATTTGTTTGTTTGTTTTCAATTGTTTGGCTGATTGAATGCTTAAATTACCATTGGGATATGGGGTCTGTCTCTTAAAATAAGGATATGTTTCAACTTTTTATAAAGTTTCTTCACATGGAAAGGTAGTTAAACTATTTGGATCTAGTAAATTTGGATGAAGTGAATAAGAAGAACTGAAAGGAATTCCATTAAGTAAAGAGAGCAATTAAGAATTCTTTTTACTTAATTTCAGTTGAAAACATATAAATTATTCAAAGTCAGAAACAAAGTATATTAAAATAAATTCTGTTCATTACCCTTCTTTTGAATAATTAGAATTAGAAACAAATAAGAATGAAAACAGAGAAAATAAAACATAAACTTAGATAGATGCACTTCATCAACAGTCTAACACAAGAATCCTATGAAAGAACCCTTTTTTATTACTAGTCAATCCTCTTGAATGATACAAAGTAGCTGTCTTGGATGCAAAAATCAACCCAGAATACTTCGAAATGAGAAGTATTTATACATTTATTTACAAAAGATCCTATAATAAATGATCAAGATATATTTTAGGAATATCTAAACTAATTGTATCTCTAGTTACAAAAATCTAGGAATATTTCAGATCTGTTCGGATCTCAAGCGTTTTTTTTATTATGGAAACTGTTGATGATCTATCCATTTGACTTCTGTTTAGTTGTTGGTCCTTGCCACTGAAAAATAGGACCAATCTTTACTCAAGTATCTCACACAATTTGTCCCACCTCTTTTTACTTCATATCGATATTTTTAGTAATTTCCTGTAAATTTCATCCATCTCTGTGTATTTAGCAATAGTGGGTTTGGTGATGAAAATGTGTTTGATCTCATTCTGAATGTTAAAATCAAACTACAGTGTTTCCAGGATTGCTTTCCCAATGATGCTTCCTTGTATTCCTGCAAATTTTGAATTGTCTTTTTCCATTGTCTTTAATTTCTGGTTATAATCAGGCAAGGTGATTAACTTGTCATTTAACACTAACAAACCAAGTAGTCCTTTCTTGTTTAGCACCTCAAACCTGTTGAAGAACCTCTTCACACCTATGTCCATAACCTGACATTTTTCTTCCAATTGTGGCATGAGGCCTTTCTTAGTTAGTACCTTTTTTATTTCCAGGATAGTTTCAGTTCTTTCTTCTATCTCTAGTTCCTCTAATTCCTGTTTGTTTTTAGAATTTAGAAACTTGATGAGATCTGTGGCTTATGTTGTCTTTTCTCCCAATTCTTCCTTTATTATTTCAATGGCTCCTTTAGATTTTTGAATTAACTCATGTTTCTCAAAGATGATCTGTATAGAAGGCCAAATCTCTGTCATGGATATATTGATTTCTATCCATATATTTTCCTTAGCTTGGGCTAAGGTATTAGCCATGGTTGTTTCTTTTCCTAACTATTGTATTCATTGGATGAGCCTCTAAGATTTATGTATTTCTTCCCGATGACAAGTCTCGACCCTTTCTTTCTGTTCTTGTAATGACTTTACCTCTTCCTGTAATTTTTTGATTTCTACTCCTTGTATGAACATGTCCTCCATAGATTTCACCAATTTATCTGAGGCATCTGAAGTTTGTGTTGGGGTTGATGTTGATGTAGATAATTATGTTGTTCTTATCCCTGTCAGGGGCACTGCATCTAGTGGAACTATGGCCAACTGTGCATTCTGCTCCATAATCAATTTGAGCATTTCTTCTTTTTGGATTTCTATCTCAGCCACCTCTTTAGTCTATGAATCCTGTATTGCTCATAGTTTCAACTGTTTCCTGAGTGATGCTATGTCAACATTCTTTTTCTTAAACAACTCTTATGTTGCTTTGACATTAGTTGGATCATATCCAATCTTGAGTACTAATTCTTCAAATGATTTTATGTTATTATCCTTGGCCAAAGAAGAGATCTTTTCAATATTCAATTGAGACTAGATATTATTCAGTGATACCTATAATTTGGAAGCAGTCATTGAAGTGTTTGTCAGGGTTAAAAAAATCATCTCCCCTGTCTGTATGTGAATATCCATCTAATCGACAGGATGGACATCCTTTATATCAAATTCAAATGAAGTCTTCTTGTAATCAACTGTTGTCTTTGGATAGGGGACCTGTGCCTGTAAGAATTCCATTTGAATTCTTCCCTTCTTTGTGTCAAAAGCTGAAAAAAGTCTGTGCTGAGCAGTAGAAATCTGTTTCCAAAATCGAGTATAAGTACTGTGTTGATGTGTCCTAAATCTCTTTAGTTCAACAACAAGAACCAAACCTGCCACCAAGGCCCAATTAGACTCTGCAACGTTTAATAGTGGAATGGTTCTCCAGATCTTGCGATCCGGCCAATTAATTGACGGGCTTTAAGTTTTCTTACGAAGGCGTCTCCTTCAGTTCAAACTTTCTCTTTTTGTATTTTTGTCTTAGGTGGGACCGATATAAGATGGAAGCCAGTAAAAACCAACTTGAAAATAAATCATAAAAGGTTTTTTGACTACTGGAGAAGAGGCTAAGCTTGGGATAACCTTCTACTCAAGAATGCAGACCACAATTCTATACGACAGGCCTAGTACTAATATGTTAACCATGTGAGCATCCAATTACTATATGAGATACTAGTTATCAGAAAGAAAACACACATGCGATAAGAAAATGGCAAGAAAAATAATTCACCTACTCTAATCATCCATCACATAATAACACAACGATTCATCTTCATCATTAAAGAAAAGAACTGTAAAATATTGCATCAGGTAACTTAACAATAGAATTAATATCTCTTACTCATTACAACATCCATTCATGAAACAAGATAGGAAATAGTTCTTCTCCATGTCCAATCACATATGCATTTGATGAAAATATAACTTGTCTCTAGTCCAGAAGGACTTCTCAATTACGGGTAGATTCAAAATAATTCTTAACAAACCAGAAAAGAGAGTTTCTTACAACAACCATTGACCCTTGACTAATCAGTCGATGCCCTTATTTATAACATAAAATTAACTAAAAATAACATCTAAAGTGCAGTTAGGCAAAACAAAAATTGCTAAGTGGCGTTCTATCCTAACAGTTTGCTAATAGTCATCTTAAGATATCACTTTGAAAGGATGACTTTTCTCATACTCTGACCAACTGATGAACAACTCCTCCCAGGTGTTGGCATATGGGAACCTGTGTTGTTCCATTGGGGCTGCGTAAATTTCTCTTATCTCAATTGCATGTGCTCAATACTTAACCAGACTGGCACTCAATTGCTTTAGCATAGCCCAAGATCTGATCGGGTGTTCCATAAATTGTTGCACTTGTCCTGGCACTATGTCGGTCACCTTTGCTAGTCTTTTGGCCCATGAAGAATCTTGCTTGGTGTGTGATTCGACTATGTCCTGCAAGTCGACAAAGTCGTTGGGTGTTCCAAAATCGGGAAGTCCGATCTCTTTGATCACTCGATTGATATTAATGCAATGTTTCTCGCACTTGGACGATTTCTCTTGAATCTCTCAGTGTGGTTCCTGAGACATTTTCACCCAATACTCAGCCGCTTTCCTTACGCGGTCAAGATTGCTTTTGTTCAATTCCTTAATGCCATGTTCTTCTTTACCTCAACCCCGTTGAGCTGCACCAATGTAGTCGACTCTCTCCATGGCTTGTTGCACCTTTTCATACCATCACTCCATATCCTTGCACGTCGTGAGTTCCATGAGAGTATCTTCTTGTAGCTCAATTATTTTTGCAGTGAATAAGTGCCACTTGTGTGCGAACTTGTTGTAGGACTCCTGGAATTCGCTCCTTAGGTACACCGCAGCCTGTGTGGTGTCCTGATAGTACTTAGCCAAATGACGCAAATTTTATAGCTCTTTCAGGGTGGTGACCAACTCATTTTCATCTCTTTTAGCTCTGTCTAGGGTGGCATCGGAAATCGCCATCCCCACGCCAATAAGCTTAGATGATCTGGAATATTCTGTGTTTATCAAATTTTCATCTGTAGTAATGAGGATGAAGAGATCTAAGGTAATCCTCCTTTTCTTGGTGGTCTGCTGGATGATAGCCTTCCTTTTCCGATCATACGCTATAGCATGTATGTCGGCTACCTCATACACAGGTTTAGGAATCTGCTGATTCCCCCATGTGAGTATGTTTCTTAGACTCTCGGTGGTATGTACTTGTTCAAGATTGGGTTCTTGGACTGTCTTGTTAGGCTTCGAAGGCTCGACCTCTGTCTATCGCTCATCATGTGTTTGAGTACCGATTGAAATAGAGGAGTCGGGGATAGACTCGATACTTACTATTTCATCGGTCGTTGAAACACCAATTTCCTGTTGCGGTGCTCCTTTCTCTAGCTTGTCCGACCCTGGCTATTTTTTCAAACTGTCCATTCGAGACTCTGGTGCGTCGGGCATTTATGTGCCTTAGACATCCTCAGCTTCCTTTTCTTTCTGCGCGACCTCCGAGATTTGGACCATGAGAATGGGGGAAGATGCCTTCTCAGGTCCCTCTTCTTCTTCGATGTGCACAGGGGTCCCAAGAGTTTTTTCTGGGCTTTCATCATCGTCATATATCTTTATAAACTTGCTCAAGGGGTTTGATGCGCTTGTTTCCACTGATACCCGAACTGCTTCTAGCTGAGTCGCCCCTCCAGTTGGTGATCCAGAAAATTGCATTGTGGATTCAAGATTGTCTAACCCATCAATTTCATCGATGTCTATCAGTTCAGGGACGCTTGTGCCTTTATGGCTTTTATCCAGGGTGTCGTCAGGGAGCATTGGCATCCTGATGAGGTCTAGGCTATCTCGCATCTGATCCATTATCTGTTGGGATTGTTCATACATGAGTATCCCTCTCTCCCGTGTGTTCTGAGCCTTGGGTAAATTCCTTATTGTACCGGGGCTACCAGGGGAATCTCTATTGTTTCGGTCACTACTTGAGGGGCTTCTGATGCTTCAACGACCATCATTTCTTTCCTGGCCTTGAGGGCTCCTTGAGATGATTTTTCTAGGGTTTCCTCTTGTTCATCTAGGCCCATGGCTTTGAACTTGGTCATCCTAGGATCGACCATCCTTGCCAATAGTTCATCCCAATCTTGAGCGTTTTCTGTGAAGACCTCATCTTCAAACCTGTCATGGGTGTATGGCTAGTAGGATGATACTTGTGATGTGTGCTTTAAGACTAGACCCTTTGGATCGTTCTTGCAAAAATGACTAGTCTGGAATCATAACTCCAATTTGATCAATCCTTCCTGCTTGGCTTGAGTGGTGTCTTTTACCATGTAGAATCCTATATGGAATCCATAGGGTATGAATGCCTCCTTCTTATATTTTACTAGAGTAACATTGTAACATTGCAGGATGGTCTGGTAGTAGATTTCCCCTACTACTAGTCGATTAGGGACATACATAAGTAAAAAATGTGGTGCTTCGGTGGCTCTGAAAACCTTGATGTAGGTATCACGCTCATCCAAATACCAGTGGCCAACCTTTGATATCATCTTTTTGGCCGCAGTCGATAGTCTTGAACACTCTTTCTTGAAAAGCATAAGATGAATGCGCGCGATGAATTGATCGCAGATGAGGGAGTAGGATTTCTTGTAGCTATTCTCCCATAAGATGCTGAAGTATACATGGACCAAGAGTTTTGAGGCATGCCAGATCAAGTTCATTCCGACAAAGGAATTTCTGGCGCAAATGACGTCTAGTAAATAAGAAGCCATGTAGAAGGACATGGTCTCTCCTTATTTCGATGTCTGAGACTGCTGAATGCAAATGCTCAGCTGCTTGGAAATGATGGATCCCCAGTTAAAACCTCTCACAGAGATGGATACAGTGTAAGCTAGAGGCATCCATACCTCCAAAAACCTGGAACAATCCTTCTCTCCATACAACCGGCAGATGAGGGCCATCAGATATATATATCGTTCTCTCAAGTTGGCCGTCAGGTACCAGCCATAGGTCCAATTCATGTACTTCTTATCTTCTCTCCACTATGAAGCCATCACTTGGTTGGTTTCATGTTTCTCATAGAAGCTTATAACAAAGTCGATGTTCAGCCGCACCTACGGGTCTCTGAACTTGTAGTAATTTTTCACTTCCACTAGAAGGAAAACCCCGACACACTCGCCATTGTCGTCATTAATCAAACATATTTGTGTATTAGTGTGGTCAATAAGCCACTTAAGGTGTTGTATTCAGGGGAGTACTGGAGTTCTGCTCGCTACCATGTGCAGGTACGATCTTTGGATATTCAGAAAAACTTCATCATCAAGCTTTTTCATATCGGGGTCGCTATGCGGGGTATATTCAGGGAATTATTTTCACTTTATCTTCTAGAAGAGTTATCCCTAGTGTGGGAGTGCTATCTTGGTCCCTATTCTTTCCTCTGTGTCTCCAAAGGTCGGGGGCTGAGTGAAAATCTTCTTGGTGGATGTCTTGATGATTGGTTTCGGTCTTGGGGCAAATTCCAACTGTTTCGTGATTGCTGGAGAAGAGCCTTCTCCTACCTTTGGTTCCTTTTGCTTCGGCTCCCTTGACAATCACCTAGTGTTCTTCTTTCTTGGAGGCATCATTCCTGCAACCGAAATCAATATTTTAGGCGTGTGTATAGAGCAACGTCGGATAAGAATGTATGAAGTTAAGCATAAAAAATCCACATACTAGTACATACCTCTAACTCTTGCTAAACCTATTGTTTAATACTCACGTGATCTTGAAATATTTTTTCTGAATT
>ML811047.1:104616-115416 GCA_009831015.1 Picea engelmannii
GAACACTCATAGGTCCCTATATTTTTCCAAGGTGTTATCAATCAAAATCCTTTCCATTGGTAGTTATTTCTTGTTCCCATTTTTAGTTTGTAGTTGTATCTAATGCATGCTTATTTTTGTTACATTTCCCTCTTATTTTATTTCTTGTTTACTTCATGGTTGGTCCACTAATGAACTAACAATCTTCTATATTATCTTGTTGTCTTAACAAGGTAGTTAAGTGTTTGGTTTTTTCTCACCTGAGTGGAAAAATGAGCACAACAATGGGAAAAGATAAGACAAAGTCTAATCGAAGAAGAGACAAGAAGGAGCCTGTAACTATGAGAATCTTTCAAAGATAAGTGCAAAGCTATAGGGATGATAATGAAAAGATCATGAAAGCTCGAGAGGAGATACTACAAATCCTGAATATGTTGCAGAAGCAATTCAACAAAGATTTTGGCACAAAACAAGAAGTTGGTGCTAGGAAAGTAGAAACATCTGGATCTTATGATAGGAGAGCTGATCATGGAGGGTCTAGACAATCAAGGAGTATTAGCATGCGCCAACACCATAATTACCCAGGCCACTCAACTAGAATAGAACATGCATGTTCAAGGTCGGCAAGT
This sequence comes from Picea engelmannii, assembly GCA_009831015.1. Lineage (NCBI taxonomy): Eukaryota > Viridiplantae > Streptophyta > Pinopsida > Pinales > Pinaceae > Picea > Picea engelmannii. The sequence goes on from ML811047.1 coordinate 105,225, forward strand.
AGCCCAAGTATGTCTCCTATCTGACATCATAGAAGGAGACATAGATCAGATATATTGCAAGGGGAGTTGAGGAAAATCAAGCCACCATCATTTGATGGGAAGAACAAGAAAGGAGAAGATGCAAAAGCATGGTTGTTGGGAATGAGGAAATATTTCCAATTGCATCATTACTCATCAAATGTAGAAGCTCGAATTGCAACCTACCACCTTCGAGAAAAGGAATCTATGTGGTGGGATCATATGAAGCAAGTTAATCACCTTAATGAGAAGAGAACTTCTTGGAAGCAGTTCAAGAAATATTTTTAGCAGCAATACTTGTTAGAGAAATATTATGACAAGAATATGCATGAGTTATTTGAACTCAAACTTGGGAACATGACCATGGATGAATGTAAGAGAAATTTCTTGGAACTTCTCAAGTATGTGAGCTTCATCAGGGATGAGAAGGTCAAACTCCATAGGTTTCTGAGTGGACTGCCATCCTTCTACAAGGATAAAATTTAGTTTGATAACCCTAGGAATTTAGAAGAATCCATAAGAAAGGCCAAGCATTTGTATGAGCATAATAGAGGAAGGCCAAATTTCCAAAGGTCCTGGGATGATAGGAAGACATGAAAGATGGATCAAAGGAATAAAGGATTCAAGCCACCTTTCATAAGGAATAGTTCTCAAGCACATCAACAAGGGTAGCCATCTCAAGGTGATCATAAAATGACAGATTCTTTGGGAAAGAGGCCAAGACAACAACCCATAAAGTATTGGGGATGTGAAGGAGATCACATTTATAAATATTTTCCTCACCAAGGAGATAAGATGAATGCTATACATAGCATCGAAAGAGAAGAGACAATAGAGTATGTGGGAAGAAGCATGTCAATAATATATGTAGCCTTCGATAATAGATAAGTAGACTCTCAATCCCACATGATTGAAGTGGAAGGTAAGATTAATAATCATCCTATATCTATTTTGATTGATTATGGAGCTAGTCATATCTATATAGATACAAATATAGTTGAAATATTTAAATTCAAGAAATGTAAGAATGAAAAGTATTGGTTAGTTCAGCTAGCTATTGGAACCAAGAGAAGAATTAATGAGATTTTTAAAGAATTCCCTATAAACATGAATGGAATTAACACTGATGAATATTTGAACATCATAACGCTTGGATCTCATGACTGCTTGATTGGATAGAAAATCATCGTTCTATCTTAGATTGTTATAACAAGGTTTTCACATGTCTTGATGAGGAAGGGAATTCAAGGACAATGCAAGGTATTCCAAGGCCTATATATGTCCAAATTATTTCAGCATTGTATATGAAAAGAAGTTTTAGGAAAGGGTGCCAGATATATGCAACCCAAATGGAAGATCTAATGAAGGATAAATAGACAAGGCTTGAAGATTATCCAGTCTTGAAAGAACATGAAGATGTGTTTGGGGAGTTTCCAGGATTTCCACCAAAGAGGGATATAGATTTCTCTATTGACTTAATTCATGGAGCTGCACGAGTGTCCAAAACTCCCTACAAAATGAGAACGCCAAAGATAAAAGAATTGCAAATGTAGCTAGAAGAATTGTTGAAGAAAGGGTACATATTCCAAAGTGTTTCTCCTTGGGGTGCCCCATTTATTTTTGTCAAGAAAAAATATGGAACGTTGAGGTTGTGTATTGATTTCAGACAGGTGAACAAGGCTACAGTCAAGAGTAAATATCCTTTTCCAAGAATTGATGATATTTTTTATCAATTGAAAGGAGAAAATATATTATCCAAGATTGAATTGAGGTCATAATATCATCAAGTGAGAATCAAAGTAGAAGACACTAGTAAAACAACATTTATGACAAGGTATGGACACTATAAATTTGTAGTGGTGCCTTTTGGGTTGAAAAATGCACCAACTACATTTATGTGTTTGATGAACGAGGTGTTTAGAGATTTCTTGGACAAGTTCATCATTGTATTCTTGGATGATATTCTTATCTATTCCAAGATAGAGGAGGAGCCTGAGAGGCATTTGAGGATGGTGCTACATGTGTTGAGAGAGCACCAATTGTATGCCAAGTTTAGTAAATATAATTTTTATCAAAAGAAGATCCATTATTTGGGTCACATTGTTTCAAAAGATGGCATAGCAGTGGATCCATAAAATATTGAAGCAATCAGGGTTTGGTCAGTGCCGATGAACATTTAAGAGGTTATATCATTTATGGGTCTAGTTGGTTATTACATGAGATTCATTGCGGGATTATCCAAGATTGAACACCCAATAAAATCTTTGCAAAAGGAGTAAAGTTTGAATGAAGTGCTAAGTGTGAAGACAATTTCTAGTGCTTAAAGGATTTTCTAACCAATGCACCTATTTTAAAAGTTGCATATCTAGATGAGGATTTTGTTGTGTGCATGAATGCATGCAAGAAAGGGCTGGGTGGAATCCTTGTGCAAAATGGACATGTAATTTGTTATAAGTACAAAATATTGAAAGAGCATGAAATAAACTATGGTACACATGACTTAGAGTTGGAAGCCACGATACATGCTTTAAGGATGTGGAGGCATTACCTCATGGGCATAAAATTTGAATTAAGGATATACCATAGTGGTTTGAAATACTTGTTTGAACAACCAAAAATAAATGCTAGACAAACTAGATGGTTGGAATTTCTTAGTGAATATGACTTTGACATCAAGCACATAAAGGGAAAAGAGAACAAGGTGGCCTCTACCAAAGAATGAACTTATACAACATGCCATGTATCCAATTTTGAAAATGTGATTATTAAATTTTAACTTGATGTACTTCAATGTCTCCTCAAATCCTTGAAAATTTCACAGTATGAAAAGTCCCAGAAAAGAAGTTAAAGAGAAAATGACAAGATGACCTCTTTGAAACTGATTTTGGGACCATTCAAAAACCCTAATTTCCATAGGGTATATCTCATAAGGTATAGTGAACAAAATTCTTAAATTATCACTTGAGGCACTTTTGTATGTCTTCTTAGATCCTTGAAAATTTTACAGTATGAAAAGTCCCAAAAATGAAGTTATAGCGAAAATGGCAAACTAACCTGTTTGAAACTGATTTAAGGACTATTATAAAACCTTAAATTCCACAGGGAATATCTCATAAAGTATAGTGAAACAACATCTGAAATTTCAACCACTTGTACCTATATATCTCACCTCCATCTCCTCAAAATTTCACGGTCTAAAACATCCCAGAGAATAAGTTATAACAAAAATTCCAAACTAGTCTGTTTGAAACTGATTTAAGGAGCATTCACCAATGTTTGAAATTTTTACCACATGTATCTAGATATATTTCCTCCATATCCTAAACGTTTCACGGTCTGAAACATCCCAAAAAATAAGTTATAGAAAAAATTCCAAACTGACATGTTTGAAACTGATTCCAGGAGCATTCATGAACCCTAACTTATATAGGGAATATCTCAGAAATCGTAACAAACCAATATCTAAATTTTTTACCACATGTATCTAGAAATATCGCCTTCATATCCTAAAAAGTTAACGGTCTGAAACATCCCAAAAAATAATTTATAGTGAAAACGCCAAGCTTCCCTGAAATTGATTTCACAACTCTCCCCTTTTTGAATGATATTCAATCTTTGCTCATAAACTTATTCAAATGTTATTACATTTTTCACCCACACACTTTCTCTCAATACTTTGTCTTTTTATACGTTATCATAACCCTTCATGAAGGGACATGTTAATTCAAAAATACATGGTACCCAATAATTAAATAATTAATTCCCCTTTTTTTATTTCACTTTTCCAAATACCATGGGAAAATACATGTGAAAATGCCATGGGCTTCCAAACCCATGGGTTTGAAACCACCATTTCATTTTTAAATTTTTGACGTGCACCACTTTTTTATTATACTTGTAAACCTATATAAAAATAAATCTTAGAAATGCTTTATGTATTTGTAAACCGTAATATGACATTAATGACAACATTAATCATTTGACATCAATCACAATAATTCCAACAATCTCCCCCATTGTCATTGATGGCAATCCTGTAATGAAGCACATAGCCCACTATGAATAGAAAGAATTCCCCCCTATATGAAACTCTCCCCCTATTTGCAACTCTCTCCCTTTGACATCAATGGAAAATGGATGCTTCCCCTAAGCTTGCGTTTCTGCTTTAGCACTTATTGACTAGATGAGATGGATAGTACTCCCAATTGCATGTCCCTTAATTTGTTATGATCACAAAAATGACTTAAACACAATAAAGAAACACTCTTGATGAAGTATGAACACTGTCACTATCAACACAAGATAATCAGTCCTTGTCAATCCAGACAATCTACGTATCCAACATAAGTAGTATTACATCTCCAACAATAGTCAAACATGGTTTGGTCAGTCTCAGCACATCCAAGTTGATTCAACAAGAAACATCGATTCAAAAGGAATACGTCAGTTGGGTTCAAATATAAACAACTTCAATTATCCCCCCCCCTGAGGGATCAATAAGTAGCAACAATAGTTCTTGTCTAAAATTCCAGTCGACAGACAACCCAATCGAAACTCAATCGACAAATACTAAGTCAAAACTCCAATAGACTCTCATGTCGATTCAATCCTCAGTCGACCACTTCCAAGGAAATAATTAGTAAGTAAGAGGAGCGTTGCATGACCGTACATTCGATGACACACAATGATATGAATTCTTCAAACATATGGTCAAATGATTCCACGACCATCCATCAATGAAACCACAATCCATCTTTGTAGTTGGAATGGGTCCACAATTCTATCTTTCACATCTCTTCTGCAAAGGTATGAAAGCATGACTTCCATTCCTTCGTTTTTAATGCGAGGATGATGATAGGGCACAAATTTCTTTGTTGTTTGATCAAAGGAAGTAGGATTATGGTAAAGTTCACTTACATGAGTAGAAAAACTCATCATATCAACAATAATGGCATATGTAACAACATGCTCAAATTCTGTCATGTGAGGAACATGAAACTCATTAATCTATTCAACACAATCAATAATAGATTGCTCTTCTGGAAAATTAGTCTGAACTCTACTTGCAACAAATAAAGTTTCCTAGTTGTATTAAGGCTAGGTGTAGGTAGGGAGGCAATAACAACATAATACCCAAGACATGTTCTTGGTGAATTCATCACATGGGTAATAGGAACAACAATACCCTCTCCATTCTTTCCAATTCCTCCTTTGGTATAGCCCATCTTGCTCAACAGTCGGACCCCAATACCTGTAGTGTGTTTTTCAAAGCGAGTTGTGCGAGACCACCTTGGTGGAAATGATATTTTGAATATGTCCTTGTTTTATTTGGAAGGTGTTGATGGGGTAGAAATTCCCTTCAACAGCAAGGGGTCTTGGTCTCCCATTTTGCCACATTTTAATACCAATTTTCCTATATTATCTTGCTATTAAACCTAAACCAGACCTCATTATTCCAAGAACCCATGTTATTGAGCCTAAAAACTTGCAACACGATTCAAAGAGGTAATAGTTGATTATTGTAATTAATTTCCAAAGTTTTTAATAGGTTTAATGAGTTTTGGGGAGCTAATGTTTGCCTATGAATAATTGCAGTTCAATTCTTGCATCCATTATGGAGTTCATGTACCTAGGTTTGGAGGTTTTCCCACTTGCGCATGCCTAGGGAGAAAAAGAGCATATGGGTTTTGTAGATTCGGTCCCTAGAATGGTTCGTGTGCCCTAGCTCAAGTTCTAGATCGTTTATGAGAGCACTAGGTCCCGATCAAAGCACATAGTCAAATTTACTTATGCCTAGGTCATTTGTGGGAATCTTCCAAAAAAAAGACGAGATGTTTTTCGTATGGATTCCATCATATGAATAACAATGAGATAAAAAAACACTTCATTCTAATTGCTAAAGATACCAGATAGATCATGGATAGTTACACTCAAACAAATTTGATCATTGCCTTGTCCAATTTGGGCATTTTGTTCACAAAATTGCAGGGGAATAGTCTTATCACTCTATGTAGGGTTTTATATGTATTTAACATTGTAATGTAAAGAAGTTAGCAAGAGACATAGAGAGAATCGATCCGTGATATTGTAGTTGTTCATTTTGGGATCCGAGAGCATTCTTAGTTATTGTATTTTTCATTCAGAACTCGATTATGTAATGGAGCACATGCTGTGAGTGCAAACTTTGTTTTTAAGGAAACCATTTCTTTTATAATTTGTGGTGTTCCCCTAATTGTATTCCTATAGGTTTCTAAGGTGTGACACTGGTTGGCAAGGGCCCACCACCCGGGAAGCAATGTTGCGTGTATGTGTTGTTAGTCTAGTTTCAATTATGTAGCAATAACTTGTTTCATCACTGATTTTGATTGTTTATGTTTCAACATTGTAGTGAGTTTTAACCTGTGTATGGTTTATTGAATTGTTTGTGTGATTCCTTGTTACAGTTTATGTGATTGAAACTAATAATTTGAGTCCATCTCCGAAGATAACTAATAATTACATCTGTATATTCTCAGGGATAAGCATTTACATTTGTATGATTTTCCATTTCATTGGAATTATAGTCTATCTCTTTGGTTAATGCAAGTTTTAAAGTTTTATTTGTAATTGCAATTACACATGCTTGTATAAGATCAATTCAATCACTAACAAAAATACACCAAGATATAGAACTGTCCTAGATCTTCTTGTGAGAATTGATCCCAAGGAATTTGTAATTGTCTTTTGAAGTTTCCAATATCATTTCAGATACATAGTTAATACTAAATGATGTATGATAGTTGAGTCACATCTTTGTGTAAAAAATATGTTTATATAAAAGAAGTGTCATACTACCATAAGTTCATCACATTGAATGTATTGATTGTGGGTTTGAGCAGTAGAATCATTGCTCGTAGGTTTTACTTATGGACTAATAGACTCAATCTAAGATTAGTAATGTATGAATGGAGATTCAATACCTTCACAAGTTGACTGATTAAAGGTAATGGTTTGGGTAAAACTTAAGGTCATAAGTTAATACTCTATTTCATTAGTTTTTGGATAGTAATTGGGTTTCTTATTGTCAAATCTAACCTCATATATAGAGCATGAACACTTAGCTTATTAAAGTGAAAGATTGCATCTTGGATCTTAGGAGGAGATTTAATTAAAGAACTAGTTATTAGTCTTTGTTTTTTTAGATTATTTATCATCTCTTGAGTATTTGTGTGTGTGAGCTCTTGACATCCATAGATTGAGAATTAATATGATAACATATCATAGAGCATGATCATGCATAAATCAAAGATATTTGCATGACATATAAAGTTATGTACTTTATGCTCATACTTGATATTCATTTTGTGGACCACGTTAAGTTGTTTACAAGGTTTGCTTGATGATATTTTGATGAAAGATTGGTTTGAAGTGTGGTTTGCTTGTCTCTTGAGAAGATAGAGTAGTTTGAAGAGTGAGAGTAGTTTTGACTTTGACCTTTTTCCTGCACATACTATGTATATAGATCACAAGTTTACGAACTGGATTGACAAGTACATGGTGTATTAAAGTAACAAGTAATTTACCCAATAACGGGTACTCCTCGGTATAATGTCCCAATTAGACTATGGATCATTTGGCTTAGGAAACCCATCCAGATTATGGCTCGACTGCCATTACTGGTAATGAGGTGAATGATTGGATGGTTTGTGAATGCATATGTAGATGAATACTATCTAATTGAAGAAAGGAAATCTAATCTACCCTATTGTTGGAGCAAGCATTTTTGGGTAAGTTTTAGAAATCGCACAAAAGTAGATCGTGCGACATTTGGCAAAGGAGCAGCATGCGCAGAAAACAACTAGTACACTATCAAGAGTCAGTGCGCAAAATGTGGAAGTTAGTTAGGAGTTTTTGGGACATTTTGTCCACATTGTAACGGGCTAAGCCTTATTTTAAACCTATAAATTGTAATGGGTTTTTGGGTAGAGAGAGTATTTTGGGGGAGAGAGCTTAACTGAAGAATTGACTAAGTGTTCAGATGTTTTAAGCGATGACTGAGGTTTTCGGGAGTTAGTCTCACATTGCAGCAAAATCACTGAGGAAGGTTTAGGAAATTTCAACTAATATATCTTATCGTAAGTGCATTGCACAACTGTAAGGATATTGTGAATGAATAAAATAAGAAGCCAATCATTGTGGACATAGCCCAGTTTGGGGTGAACCACGTTAAATCCTCCATCATGATGTTTATTGTTTATTGCGCAATGATGGTGAATGTTTAAGTATTCTGAATATGTCACTGATATATTCTCTGACACACTTAAGTTAACGATGAATTAATGAATGTTAAGTGGATTAATGTTGCGCATAGGGTATATTGAATGATAATTAAAGTTTAAGTAACAAAAACTATGAACACAGTAGATGAATGGATAATGCATAGTATGGTTATGTTGATTGCCCCACTTCCCCTCATCATTGTAGAAACTTGGTTCCTATAGCCCCTCTAGATGCCTCAGGTAAGGCTTCGCTTGCTTGCAGGTTATGTCGAAAGGGAACGATGTCTAAGGGTTTTATTGGTTTATTAATGATTAACACCAGGTCTTCCCATTGCACACCAACACCTATCCTAGCTAGGAGCAAACTATTGTAACCAAATGAGTAGCTAAAATAAAACTAAACTATGTAAATAAATTCACTCGGATAATTGTCATGAAGAAACAAAGTTAGACAACATATGCACATGGATACATAACCAGAATAGTCTAAATCACATTATCGCATACATTAGCAACTCATATTCTCAGGACATAAACATAAGAAATAATAGAAAAGCTGGGAGAATGATATCAACTGTGTAAGAAAGGTCTATAGGTACAATATATTCTTACAACACATGTAAACAATAGACAATTTGCCAAAAATAGTTCACAACAAAAAACGATTTACACAAGTTCTTCTCTCTCTCAAAATTGGCCCCGAGGGCCTCTCAATATTAGTTAACACAGTATTTTTTCTCCAAAAATAGTTCAAGGAATATACAATGCTTGAAGAGCCCCTTTAAAATGGGCTTCTTCCTTTATTTATAGAAACCCTAGAAAATTGTTGAAAAATCTTCTTGAATTCCTCAAGAAGTAGTTACAAAACCTTTCAGCTTCCCTCACTAGATTTTTGACATGTGTAAGAATGAGGACGAAGCTGAAAGTGGTTGGAAAAAGACAAATATAATACAACTAACAAAAAATACGAATTTGTTTTTTTTTCTCATTCATGTACCCTTTTCTCTAATGTAAGATATCCACACCTCAAATTGGTTGAAGAGTGATATGACCCTGTGGTATGAAATTTCTTCAGGAGTTGTTCCATGAGAGGTTGTGTTGCCACTAAGAGTCTTCGTGTCCTTCGCAAAGGTGGCCATGAATGCTTGGATCATAGTGTGGACCTTAGTGGGCTGAACAAGGTGTTGCTCCATTAGCTCACTTGTTGTTGGATTACTGAGAGGGGGGGTGAATCAGTAATAAGGTAATTATAATCCTTTTTCTTCAAATAATCCAAGTGTTATATCAATGTAGAATTATTATCCAATACTGAGCAATAAGAAATGAACAATCACATACATACACAGTACACCAGTGTTTTACGTGGAAACCCAAATCAAGAGAAAACCACGAAATGATTTTTCTTATATGTCTTGAATAATTACATTCATTGGAAGCACCAACTTCCTTTGTTTTCCAGCTGCAACTGGAAGGAGGCTCCAACCCCCTAGTTTCTCAGGCTACAACCCGAGGGAAGCTCCAACTCCCCAATTCTATGGCTACAACCCCCTAAGTTATCTGGCTACAACCACATGTCCTTGCCTCGTCCAACCGCCCTGAAGTAGAAGTAGAATGATGAAACCACTGTCACACTATCACTGTGAGATACACCATTGTAAACATGTACCAATAAACCTGAACCATGCATCAACCTGTACCTCAACCTATAATCAACCTGTACCATAAACAAGTGCATCAACCATGCATCAACCTACACCTCAACCTGTAATTAACTTGTACCATAAACAAGTGCATCAACCATGCACCAACCTGTACCAAACTATCTGTAATCAACCTGTACCATAAACAAGTGCAACCAACCATGTACCAAGTATGTACCAATCATGTGTCAAGTACTCATCAACTATGACTCATCA
>ML811047.1:116730-129747 GCA_009831015.1 Picea engelmannii
ATGTAATATCCATATAGAATAATATTTCTTGCAAATATATCAAAACTCATACCGTTATCCCTCAAACAAACTTGGGTCCATTACCCAAACTTGGGTTCTCCAACTTCACATGGCCATAACTCTCTAACCGTGAGGAGTTATGTGACATTCCACATACCACCGGAAATGGCATGACAAGAAATATGCATATAGGATAGTTTCACTAAAAAATTCACTATCCTTCATCTTATTATTCCACCATTAAGCATGGGTTCTCTCACTCCGCAAAGCGTCTTCCCTTGAGGGCTTTCACCATAAGGGGACCACTTTGGAGTTCATCCATATTTACTTCTTATCAACCATGACAAGACAATAATGATTCACATTTACATTAAACAAACTTGGGTTCATTACCCAAACCTCTGTGCTATGGGGATTTCTTCAAGGATTGACATTAATGGCAACCAACCTTAATCAACACTTGTCGCCTTTGTAGTTGCTTCATTTACCTCTTGTCTATGATTTGTGCTTTGTTGGATCTTCTCGATGATTTGTTCCATAGTGTTGGTTTTTCTAAGCTCTTTGATAGGAGAAAGGTGATACTTTTGTGTCAAATATTGTGTTGCTTTATGGAGTTGTGTACAAATAGTGAGTGAGCTAGATGTTTCATTTTTTTCTCTTTTCCCTACTTGTTGACACCGATCAAGTGATGCATAATCAATATTTCTTTCTATCTACGAGGGGAGGGGAAGATTGGCTAGAGCGTCAGGATTCTTGGTGATCTACCTATCCATTTTGTCTAATCCCTTTTGGATGGTGACCAATTGGGTGTTCTTGGCTTTTACACGGATGTGTTGTTCCATTATGCTAGACGCCAACTTCTAGAAGACATGTAAGTGGGAGTATATATCTGTAATAGATTCCTCCAACTCTGGTCTGACTTTTTATGAGCATGCTTTGAATTCTTGTAAGATTATTTAATCTATCCTCACTTGCCAGATTTTTTCTTCTAGTTCCCTAATCCTGACATCTTTCTCTTGGTTTTGGTGATACAATTTCTTAAGGTTTTGTTCTATGGTTGTGGTAAAGGTAGTGTCATTAGATGCTATGGAGAGTGGATCTTGGATGGTATCCTCCATTACATTATTCTTTGTGATGATGGATAATGGGTTTCCCCCTGTAACCAATACCTTTATGGATTTCGGTTTGACGATGCAACCAGTGGCTTTGTCATACCTGAAATTTTTCAAGTTCGACACTTTGCTCGATTTATATGGGGTGCGAAGTCCCAATTCCATCCCACTAAATTGAGGCTTATGTTGATGAATCTGGTATGTTGGTGTCCATTGGTGAGGTGTCATTATTCAGAGCCTATTCATCTATTTTATGGTGTTCCTCCTTTGTTGCTTTGGATGCAACTTCATCCACCGCTCTTTATTCTTCCACTACCGCCTCTGCAGTTTCCTTATCGGCTGTAGATTTTGTTGCTTATCTTTGTTATTTTGTTGTTTTCTCGACCAATGCCTTTGCTTCTACTTTTTTTTTTTTCCGCTGCATTAGCTTCTACCTTTTCCTTAACTTCTTCAGTTTTTCTCCTTTTCTCAGCAACGTCCTCCTTCTTCTTTTGGACCTTTTCCATTTTTCTTCTTTTCTTATCAACTACTAATTATACTTCCTCACCTGATCCTAAATGCGTAGATGTCATTTCTATCATCACTGCTTGTTCCTCCTCCTTTCTATGTGCTTCTTCACGGGATTTCTCCTCATCGGAGATCCTCCCTATGGGCTTTCCCTCTCCTCTAGCAATGACTTCATCATAGGTTTGGGCCCCATAGTGGATTTCTTATTCCTCCCAAACATTCGAAGTGTACTCCCAATTATGCTTGATCTCGATGTAGTACTCCTTAACCACCTTTTTGGCATCATGTCTTCTAAATATTTCTTTTCTGAAGCAATACAATAACAATGTATCCACTTTAGCTTGAGCCTGCTTGTAATTCCCAAAAGAGTATGATCCAATCCATAATGGGAGACGGGGCCAAATAGCTTTCATGTCACGATAGAGAGTCACCTCAAATTTGTGGATCAGTGTCTAGTAGAAAATCTCTTGAAGCGTTATTTTTCTGGGAGAAATCTTGGGAGTAGATGGAGACATTTGGTATCCCCGTATATTGTGATGTAAGTCCCATGTTCCATTAGGTACTATTGATCTAAAATACTATTTTTCAGTCTTGAGGTCAACCTCACGAGGATATGAATCCCCCTATGTTTTTAGAGAGGTGGTTCTCCTCTTGTTCTTACAATTCCAAGAAAATAAAATGAAACAAAACAAAATCTGAGAAGGATTAGAATTTGTATTTACATTCACATTCAAGGGAAATAACACCTTAGATTTGAGACCAAGTGAATAGATAAGATGCATACAAAATATAAGATAATATTTGGGACAATGTGAATAGATAAGATGCATATGGAATATAAAGAACTGATATATCCATCACAACACTCGTCAGAACATTTAAGAATACCACAAATAGAGAGAACATAAAATGGATTGCAAATAAAAGAGAGCCTTAAATTATCATTCCATAAAGCGCCAGAAATATTATGTTGGAAAAAACATTTGGAAACTCAAGCTTCTAATCAAATTCTTTGATAATACAATAATGTAATATCCCAAGTATCTCTCTTGGAGTCTCAAAAATAATAATGAGTCTTTAAATAAAAAGGTAAATGTCTTTAAAGAAAATAAAATACATTCTCCCTTCAAAGAGGACTAGGATTGGGCTCCTGCAGAACATAAAGTGAAAATACCTCGAAGATAAAGAAGGAAAACCAAGAATCAGCCTAAATCCAACAAAATATCAAGAAGAAAAAGGAAAGATAACAAATGATTGTAGTAGAAATGGACATAAAATAAATAAATAAAAATAAACTGAAAGGGTAGAGTTAATGTTCGACTCACTGTGATGGAGAAATATTGTCCTCTTTACTTTCTTCCAACTAGATCCTTTATAGGTACATGTTGTGGTTGAGGTGGGATAATTTTTGTAACTGTTCCTTTATTTTTTGTTTCAGTAATTTCAATTAATTCCTTTTTCAACCATTCCTCAATGTACTCTCTTAAAGGTGCCACAGTAATTTCATGTTTAGTTTTAATCTCAAATATCTTATTTTCAAATTCCCTTATATCTAGCTCTGATTGATGCAATGTGTCATCCACCTCATCATTCTTGTTGATATACCGAACTAGCCATTTTTCAAATTCATCCTCAGGAAATTCTATGGTTTCGTTAAATTCATTAGCCCAAGCAACTTTTAGTGCTTTAAGTTGTCCCATTAAAGATTATTTGGTTAAGATCATGGTATCAATCAATAAATTGGGACCATCTAATTCCTTTGTAATATTAACAAGTTTAAGAAATAAATCTCTCTTTCTATTCCTTAGGGCCTCGATTTCATTTATCATTTCTCTTAATTCTTTAATTCTCCTTAACCAACATGCATTAATCTGCTTCATACGGTAAGGCGAAGGAATTTTTTGTTCCTTTCTCCGGGCTTCATTTAAACTTGAGACTTTAGCTGAAAATGTGTTTACTACTTCCTTGAAAAATCCTTCATCATTTTCCAAATCCTTCTACAAATATTCTTTGAAATTTTGTATTCTAGAGGAAAAGCTAGCAATACTTTGGGAAAGCTCCCAAATTTCCTGAATTATATCAATCCTCTTTTGTAAGGCATCACCAACATATTTTCTTACATATTGAAATAAACTTGATGAGCCTTTTTATTTCATACTGCTTTCGGGGATATCCCCCAATTCAAGTATAGGTTGAATAGAACTCAAAGGTTCTGGAAACAATGGTCCCGATACCAAAGCAACGTCTAACTCTTTTATCCTTTTCTTTAACTCCAAATTCTCTCTTTCCATTTTTTCAATTGATTGTCTTAATGCATCTCCAATAGCTCCACAATTTTTTTCAATTTTAGATGGTGCTACTCTATCCAAGTCAATCGAATATTTCCATCATTCTGATGACTTCTTATTCTTGGTGTTAACTTTTTCTAACAATAGTTTCTTGGTTTCACGATTGTATGTCGTGTGGTGCAAAGTGATGGATTCCTCTTCAAATATTTTAGGATCTTGGGTCATCATAGCATCAACAATTTCTCTTGTCTCTAACAGCCTTTACGTAGACTAGGCAGGTTCTTCAATGAGCTCGTCCATGTCCATTTCACGAGGACTTTCTTGGACTTCCAATGCATTTATTTTCACTTATGATACATTTCTTTTTCTTTTTATAGGAGCGTATGCAATATGTGTTTTCTCAAGACATTTCCTTGGTGGGTTTTTATCTCCACCGTCATCTAAGCCTCCAACTGATGTTTTTCTAGTATCCATTCCACTGATTTCGACCTTCATTCTTGATGGAGAGCTTATTTGAGATGTTGTTGGCGAATTGGGGTTTTTATTTGTTGTTTCTCTACCATGTTGTATGTTTCCTTCATTTGTACTATTTACTTCTCCTATGTCATTTAAATTTTGGTAGGTTGGTAATTCATGGAGATCCAAGTTATCTCCACCACCTTCTTGAAATTGTTCAATTCTAATGAAGTGTGAAGAATACCCTACTAACTGCATATGTGTAGTGAATTTGTTGTCTGGATCCAACAAATTTTGCTTCCTTCAAACCCATTTGTTCATGATGTCTCGCCAATTCATTTAGGTGAGTTATATGTTTAACAATGTAATTCTCGATTTTCCATGGTACGTGTATAAACTATATTTTCCTTTTGCAATGGAAGAAGTGGGCCCAAGTCTTGTATTGCCTACATACTTCTCCAACAAAGAGTTTTTCGATGTATAGAATGGTAAAAGGAAAGGCTTCTCCTTACTACCAAATATTATAATTACAGTAAATTCTTTGGACAATTCATAAATCCCTTTTCCAGTGAGAAAGGAAGTTGCTTCTAAGGATAACCTTGATGTGCTCTGTCCAAATATTAACATTTTGAATTCTGAGATGAAATTGTTGTGAACTGGGTAGAAAATTTATTGGGATTTATGTCTGTACAAAATTGAATACCATGCATAAAATGGTTCTAACTTAAAATCCACATGTTTTTCCCGAGGCAAATCTTTAAAAACATGGCCATAAGCAATGGAAAAAATGAGGTAAGAAGTCATATAGAACTTTTGAGTCTTTTGAGGTTATCTAGATGGAAAGAAATTTCACTTGAGATGAGATAACCCTAGTTGATGATATTTTTTTCATGCAGGGCATAATGCATCGCATATATAACATTGCTTGTTACAAACATTGTAGATTCAAAACCAAGAATGCGGGAAAATAGCCAAGCAAATTATTTGTACTGGTATTTTAGCGAATTTACCTCGATTCTAGAAGTACCAGGGTTACAGGTTGGATATTCCAAATATTTGCTTAACAGACTGTTCCCTCCCTTGTGTTGCTTCAAAAATTCATCAGTTTCCTCACTCTTGAATCACATAGTTGGTGTAGGGAGTTGTAGCATTTTAGAAAATGTTGAAGGAGCTAGAGAAATGGGTTGATGACCTTGCATTTGAATTATTATTCATTCATAGACAAATTTATCTATGCTCCATTACACAATCTCTTTCATGTCAATTACTTCTGGAACACATCCTACCGATGCTTTTCCTAAGGTCCATATTAGGTTTGTCTTCTTCTTAGCTGTAGAAAGAGACTTGTAGCACTCATATGCCTTGGACCACTAGAACTTTTCATCTTCACGACCCAGTGTGTTCAATGTATCTCCATAAAACACTTCCTTCTTCTTACTTGACATATTTTCTACTTTTTATAAAGGTGGTGCTACTGTCAATACTTATAGGTTGGAATTTTTTATTTTATTAAATTCCACCATGTACTCCCTTGGTAACTTGATCAATCATAGATCATGCTTTAAATGTCATAAGTTGTCATGGGACTTGGATTTATTGTGACCCTTAATCGATGTTCTATGAATTAATAACGACATTATGCTTTTACGAGTGGCAGATGATGTGGAAAGGGTAATAAATATGATGATAAGTGGTGGTGTGATGGTATGATGGACGAAAAGTGTCAAGTATGAAGGTGAAAAATGATGTATGGGAAGTGCTAAGTGTATAACATGGAAATGTGGATTTGTGGGGTTGCAGAGTTGCGAACCTAAATGTTTGTGAGCACATCTTCGAGAAAGGGTAACAATGCCCAGATTGAGATTGAAAATATAGTTAAGTGCTGAGAGAGATACGAACTTGCGGACTTATGGACCTACGAACATGGATACGAGGAAGAGTGGGGAAGTCTGCTCTGAAATGAAAAATATGGCTAAGTATGAAAATAAGTGAAAAGTGGAAAGTGAATGCGGACTTGTGGACTTGTTGAGGTGGAGACCTAAGAAATATTTGAGGGATGGTATGTAGCTCTGCTCCGCATCCGCGTTGCTTGAATTTTACTAAGTACCAAAATAAAATGGAAAAGGAAACACAATAAAGTGTTTTGGTGAGTGCAGGGTTGCAGACCTGGGTAATTTAATTTTTTTTAACAATTGTTATGTAGATCCGCATCCACATTTTCGAAAAATGACTAAGTATAAAATATGGAAATGAAACAAAATGTAATCAGATGTAAAATATGAGAAAGGTCAATAACGTGAATTCAGACTTACTGGACCAATGGTTTACAAACATGCGGATTTGAGATTCGTGTTGGCCCACTCTGCATTATTCGAAAACATGACTAAGTGCTTGGAATTTTTGGTATGACAAAAGATAGGTAAAGAAAATAAGCGAGAAAAAACGTAAGAAAAATCCTAAGAGTGACTAAAATGAAAAACACTAAAATGACCAAAAATAATGATCAATAGGTACTAGACCTCAATACATATTTTTATTGCTAGCGCTTTATCTGTCATGCATGGGGCTGGCGTGCAGAAAATGAATTCATACAAAGGCACTAAGAAGTGATCGCATATCGTGTGATATTCCAACATGTATTTTTCCTCCCAGAGCACCTTGCAGTAAATGTATATGGACGGGTTTGTCAATTTCCATGCCCAACCCATCTTAGGATATTGGTGTGACACATGCGTAGTATCCAGTAGATAAGATGACATGTACAAACTTGGAAATTTCCCAAGCTCTGTCTCCTTAACAACGATGATATATTCTATCAAACTTGCTAATAGGATTTCATCCTAGTTGAATGTCGACCCTTCATCTGTGCAATAGAGGATAAAGGGAATTAATGATAGAGTAAATGTAGAAGCATCTCGCTCCTCGTATAGTCTATAGAGCATTTCCATGATATATTGGTCGGGCGTCCTTAGTGTCATGGTTGAATACTCGCTAGATGATCCGTGCCTATATTTTTTTTCTGGATTGTACCAGATTTTGAATAGGCTTTTGCTTTGAGCTTGAACTCACTGAGAAGTTCCTCATCCAACTTTTGGGTTCCCTTTTCCAAGTGGTAGCATTTTTCTAGATCGACCGCCTGGAATGACGTTATGGCTCCCCCCCAATGTTGAGTATGTATCTCTTTTCCAAGTCCACATGCTTGAGAATCCACACAATTGCATTTGTGCAAGGTAACAATGCAACATGAGTTGCCACCCTATGTAGTCCCGACCTCTGAATACTCTTAAATATTTGGAGTTCATCCTGGTCTCAGCTTGTACTGAGAACGTTTGTATTTTGAACATATGAAAGACCTCACCCCATTTGAATGAGTCTCCTCCTTTCTCTTAGGAGTCATGTTGTGTCATGGTATGCTGCTCCTGGAGAATCAAGTTCTTTGTCTTGTCTGCTTCCACTTTCGGAAGCCTCTATAGAAAGTCCCTTGCTTGTTGTATTATTTCCCAAAAAAAGTTATGAATCTGCGACATATAGGCATAAGTAGCGCATACAACTAGTAATAATACAAGACATTAAACATGAAACATCCGTCTCTATAAGCATATAAGATTTAAGCATTTGATTAGTACAAATATGTTCATGTGAAACTTTTTTAGATACCTGAAGAGTCACTTGTGTCAATGTTAGGGGGGAGATCATCATCTGAGGATGATATGATGATCAGAGACATTATGAAGATTTAAGGGGAAGAATCCAGGGAGGTCAATGAAGTTGGTATTAATATGGTCGATGGAGAAAAGGCTTAGGGTCATAACAATTGATGGGAACTACTCGAGTATGTGGATCAAAGGATTTATAAGGAATCTTATCGATTTGTATCAGAGTGATTATTGAGAACTCCACCAATAAGGTGTCAGACAGTTGGCCTAGGTTTATGGATAGTTGGTTTGGATTCTTGGTTGTCATTGATGCCAACCCTTGGAGAGTGATATTGTAGCTTGATGTGAACACTTAGAGATTGATGTCAACCCTTGGAGAAGTCTTGTAGCGAATTGTGGTAGCACAAAGGTATGGGTAAGGGACCCGAGTTTGTTTGAGGAATAAAGGCATGAAGATCAATGAATATGCATGTAMTATTATTCTAGATGGATAGTACATGTCATGCCATTTCCGRTGATATGTGGAAYGTCACATAAMTCCTCACGGTTATAGATTTATGGCCTTTTGAAGTTGGAGAACCCTCATGAGTTATCTAGAAACCTTCTAGAAGGTCAAAGAAGTCAACTTATTCTAGAAGCTCCTAGAAGAAGTTTACTAGTCAAASAGGTTGTGACTAGGAGTTAATCATGAGTTAATTTGTTGCAAAATGAAAATAATTAAAAATAGTTTAGTTGCAACTAGAAGTGGAGAGTTTACTATTTGTGGATAAAGTGGTTGTAAGTGGAAAAGTGGTTAGAAGTKGGTTAGCCCTAAAAKAAGGAAGTTACGTAAAGTTAGTTAGAAGGTGACCCCTTGAGGAATCTTCTTGGAGAGTATAAATAAGAGAGCAAGGGTCTCCTATTTGCACCTAATGAGAAAATTGAATATCTATTATTTGTGAAAAGTTTATTGTTGGTACTCATTGATACATCTGAAGTTATGCAAATTTGAGGTAGAAAAGGAGGGTTGACGACGAAAGTTTCAGAGTTGCAGATTTACTGGAAAAAACCATAGTTTTTAAGGTGTATGCGGGATACAATGGAGGAAGGCATGTACATACATGGGTTGAAGGAGAACATGACATGTACATACGCAGGCTGAAGAAGAAGATGTCACGTACATTTGGGAAAATCCATGAAATCTTGAGGATATGAAGATGTCAGGTCTCTAGAGTCTGAAAGCAAGTTGTTGGCCCTTGACCAAGTTTTGTGGATCCTTGGTCATGTTTGAACTACTTTTGGGACTTCGACAGGCTGTCGAATACGGAGCACAAGTCATGTAATTTTTAAACCTATGAAGTAAAGCAATGCATATATATTCTTAAGAAAAACAAAATTTAATCAATGGCTCATACACATAGTACACAGAGATTTTATACCGGAAACCCTCAACCAGGAAAACCTTTCTTATAGTCATTATCAAATTTCACCATTCACCATACAATATATACAATTTTTTTAGGTATTCCATAGATACCAAAACCCTAATCCCTTAATCCAGGATTAATTTAGTAAACCGCTAAAAATAGAAAAATCCGCTAAAAATAGCAAAAACCGCATTGTTGTTTTCTTTACATCCAGGGGTCCAGGGGATTATATAGTCAACAATCCAGGGCAGAAATGCCCATTGTTACTCTACACCAGGAGAACTTTTCTATGCTCACAGACTTTGTCAATGAATCTGCAACATTCTTCAAAGTGTCAACCTTTTCTAGCAACACCTTATTTTCCTCAACCATGTCTCTCACAAAGTGATACTGAACATCAATATGCTTTGTCTTTGAATGATAAGCTGGGTTCTTTTCTAGGAAGATTGCACTCTGACTGTCACAATCTAATCTCACTGCTTGTTGTACCAATCCAATACCTGAACACAATATTTGTAACCATATTGCTTCCTTGCTTGCATGAGTGGCTGCCATGTATTTAGCTTCTGTAGTTGAGAGTGCCACTACAACCTGTCTTTTTCTCATCCAACTAATTGCTCCTCCAAATAGGTTAAACACATACCCACTTGTAGATCTTTTGTGATCCATATCTCCAGCCCAGTCTGCATCAACAAAGCCATGTATGTCCACCACTATGTCCAATCCTGTTCTTCCTTTGTAGCACAATCCTTAACTGGTAGTGCCACGAAGATACCTGAAGACCCTCTTTATTGCTGTCCAATGCTCCTTCCCTGGTTTTGACATATACCTGCTCAAAACTCCCGATGCATGTGCAATGTCCGGTCTAGTATAGACCATTGCATACATCAAACTGCCAACTGCATTGGCATACAGAACATGGGACATGTCCTCTTCTTCTTCTTGTGTCTTGGGACACTGATCTGCATATAAATTTACACCTATAGGAATAGGATCCTTGACCGGTTTACTTCCATGCATATTAAACCTCTGCAATATCATCTCAACATATTTTCTTTGATTCAACCAGAGTTTCTCTTTTAATCTCCATTCCCAGAGTGAAGTTAACAACACCGAGATCCTTCATGTCAAATTTGGAGGATAGTTGTGATTTCACCTCCTTGATAGCATCCATGTTATTTCCTACCAACAACATGTCATCAACATACAATACTACATAAATGAAGTGATTACCAACTTGCTTGGAATATACACAGTGATCAGCTTTACTTCTTACAAATCCCAATCCAAGGATGTATGTGTCAAACTTTTGGTACCACATCCTAGGTGATTGCTTCAAACCATATAGTGACTTCTTTAGCTTACAGACCAACTCTTTCTTTCCCTTCACTACAAAGCCTTATGGCTTCTTCATGTAGATTTCTTCTTCTAGATCCCCATGTAGGAATGTTGTCTTCACATCCATCTGTTCCACTTCAAAATCAAAAGCAACAACAATAGATAAAAGAAATCTAATAGAAGTTAACTTAGCAACAGGAGAAAAAATCTCACCAAAGTCAATTCCCTCTACCTAGGAATAACCTTTTGCTACTAACTGAGCTTTGTATTTCTCCACTTTACCTTGTGCATTAAACTTCTTCTTAAACAACCATTTGCTACCAACAAATTTTCTTCCAGCTGGAAACTCAACTATATCCCATGCCTCATTCTTATCCAAGGCATCCATTTCTTCAACCATGGCCATCTTCCAGAGTTTACTATCCTATGAATTCACTGCTTCCCTGACAGTTTTAGGATCACCATCAGTAATAGATAAAGAAAAATTGGAACGAAAATAAGGTGGACTATACCTTTCTGGTTGCCTTTTATCTCTCACTGATCTCCTCAATACTGGGGAATGAGGTTATTCTTCTTCTTTTGCTTCCTCTTCTTCAGATGATTCATATTTTTCATCATCCAACTCAAGCTCTATTTTCTCAGGTTTGTCTTGCATTGGTAGGAATTCCTGTTTGGACACATCTCTCTGAAAACAACATCTCGACTGTAAACAGTCTTCTTGGTTTCTGGGTTCCAAAGCTTATAACCTTTCACACCATATTTATAACCAATAAAGATACACTTTTTAGCCTTTTTATCCAACTTACTCCTATTTTTCTTTGGAACATGTACATAAGCATCACAACCAAACACTCTAAGATGTTGAAGAGAGGGTTTCTTTGCAGACCATACCTCCTGTTGACACGAAGATTAATTTTTTTCCACCCTTTAAAAATGAAGCTTCATATTTTCCTGAGCCATGGAGCCGCCCTTAGTCCAAAATAGAAAGGAGTCAGAATCACCCGTTCCTTTTTGGGTTTCGAAAGTCGGTTCTTCTCGAGGTGTGATCTTCAACTATCCCTTTTTCCTGGCGCCGAAATCCCAAAGCCATTTCAAAATATTAAGAAATATAAAGTAAAAAAGGGGAATAAATGAACGTTACTTTTTCCGTTGTTTACCACAAAGCACTCTTTAATTCGTAATTAATCAAATCCCTAAACACAATTATCTCTCCCTTAGTATTTCGCGATTCGGTGTTCTCTCTGCTAAAGCATTTTCAAACTCTTCTCCTTCGAACTCCCTGTCCTCGATTTTCCGAAAAGTACAAATTAAAAAGTAATTGTCCACTAATCATGATTAATTAAAGTTTTTTAATATGAATGATTAGTGCCTCGCTAATCCCATCGCAATTTCGCAATTTCTGGGTTTACTTGTGACATATCCCTTGACGACAGGATCCCCTAAGTTCCGAAATGCAAAATCGTGTTTACTTTAAAAAAACGCTAAGACTAAAAGATTAAGCTGTTTTCAAAACATGATTAATGATAAATAAGCTTCTTTTCGCTTTTCAGGAATTAAGGAAGGCAGTAATTTTCGGGTTTTCAGTTTCGAAATCCCCGATATACGACAGTATTAATAACAGGGAAATGCAAATATTTTCAATGTAAATTTGTATCTCTAAGCATATCTTTCAAATTAAAGCATTTATTTATCATCGATGGTATCAATACGCTCGCTACAACACAAATTTAGAGATTAATAAAGGTCCCGTGTGTCGAAGTTCATTCTTAACCTTTGCCTCTGTAGCGAGTCGCATTTGTCCAGTTTTATACACTTTTCTCTATAAACAGGTTTCTGGTCCAGTATAACCACCATGGCACCCAAGAAGGCCACCAAGAAAAATGAGGAAGTTGCAGAGGTCTCGAGTCCAAACAGAGATGTTGTATCTGATACAATACCGCATGCTATCGATTCTATAAAATCATGGAGGCATATTTTTGAAACTCTCGATTATGAGATTAAGAACTTCCCCCATGATGCCGACAACAAACTCTGGGATATAGCAGAGTCTGAACTTCACAAGGTGGCTACGCGGCCGCGACTCCTGACTTACAATGACATGATCAGTTGAGGTTTAGAGCGAGCGGATGTGCAGTCGAGGATCATTCTGGACAGCCGAGGGGTCGTCATCGGCTCCTTCAGACCAGAACATATACAAGTAATGTATAAACTGTCTTCCTGTCCCAAATACATTTATAATAAAGATTTCATCAGT
>ML811048.1:0-11307 GCA_009831015.1 Picea engelmannii
TCGGGAACATATCGTGACCGTCGGATTTCCTAACTACAAATGCATACTAATGCATACTAAAGAAACACACTTTTACCTAACGACATATTAGACCAAGTAGATCTTAACTAACTCCTAAGTGTCTAAATATCCTAACACACATGGGATGAGGATGACAAGAGAAGAAGAGTGTGCGACAGAGGAAGAGATTGGATTATTGTATAGTGGAAAGAGATTTTGGTACAATAGGAAGAGGAATGTGGCTGATAGAGAAGAGTAACACAGTGAGGTTGAAGAAAGGGACACTGGTGTAGTACTCCAGATCAAAGGAATTCCACGCACAGAAGGAAAATACCATCGACTCGATCCAGTAGAAGAAGATATACTATATCCCACTCAGGTCAGACTTTATGTCGAACCCACAACCCCATGTGCATCTCCGAGTACAAAGGTAAGATCTGAAACTTTGTCAATTGTAGTTAGTGGAGGAAGTAAAGATATCAATAAAGGTAGTCAGAGTAGCGGAAGTAGTGCGACAACCCAGTTTCAGGTAGTGTCACCAAGGAGGAATATTGAGCAGAACACGATAGCGGGAGTAGATCCCACTTTGAGAATGTTTGTCTTCCATGGAGCAGGTTCATCTGTGAAGCAATTTTGACAATGAAGAATGTCCAGGATGATGATGCAAAGATTGAGCAGTTGGAGACGACATTTAGAGAGCATGCGTTAATTTGGTTTATGAAGTATTAGTCCACTGCACCAATGGGACAAGCTAGGACGTTGGAAGATATTAGGAAAGCCTTGTTGAAAGAGTTCCAAAAGTCAAAGTCTGAGTTGCAATGCATTACAAAACTGAAAGAGATTAAATTGTTAGCAAATGAATCAGTATAGGATTTTGATCAGAGATTCAAGATATTGATGGTTCAGTTGAAATTCCAGATTCTAGACGAGCAAAATAGGGAATGGTTCATTGCAGGATTGTTGCCACATATGCACTGCCCTTTGACGCAACAGAGATTACGACGCAATCAGAAGCCCTAGATATTCCCATGAAATTGGAAGCATCCCCTCTAGGAGAGAATGACACAGGGATGGCTGAAGTTCAATCGCAATTAGCAACACTGACTATTCGGTTGCAAGAGCTTTATAAAGGGAAGGAAAACAAGAGAAAAAAACCAGAATGTGCGGATGATAGCAACCGAAGAGTGCGACGATCAACCTAGGATATCAACAATTATGCACGGAGGAACAAGAATAGGAGCTGATTTAATAGATCAAGGAATTCACCAGTGGGTCAAGAAAGCAACAAAACCTCCTCTTTTGTTTGACCCTAGAAAAGTAGAAAAGAGAAAGGAACAAAGTTCCATTATGCACAACTATTGATTTTAATTGCATTGACTGCGTGGAGAGATCCAGAAGAGACATAGTTCATATAAGGAATGCAAAAACCATTCTTTGCAGTGAGATATGTGTCGTTGTGGCATACTGTGCATAATAACATACAACTAGACAATAACATAACCTTCTAGATTTACAGAGAGACTATTTGACAATGCATCGAGGATACATCATGCATTCAACCACAGTTAGTTGAAGCATATAAGGATATTTCATGCTTCAAGGCAGGGCCACATTATATGTATGTGCATGCAAAGAGAGATTCACATCAATAATGTCTACTGAAGCACTACAGGTTGACAGAGCAAGACATCATCCAGATAGTAAATGACTGGGATGAAGAGTGGAGAACTCCAATGACTAAAACGACGCGACATGAGGCAGAACTAGAGAAGGAGACATAACCAGAAAAGGTCTAGGAAGAAGTAGAAGAGGAACAAGGAGAACAAGGAAATGGTGAAGGCGACGTTCAAGAAATTCCACCACTCGTTGGAGAAAAGAGGAGGGAACATCCAAATGAACAATCAACGCCCAAGAGTAATAAGAGAAAAGCAATAAAGGAAGTGGCCATTCAAACACTAACCAAGGATGACTTAGAGAAAATTGGCGATCAAGTCAAGGAAGTCACAGAAGAGGAATTTCTGGAGTTGGACAGAAACAGGAGGAGATGCACTCAAACGTGTAAGCATAGATTGCCACATTGCACCAACTTTTGGAGGCAACAATGATAGTGCTTGTTAGAATGGGAGAAGAA
This sequence comes from Picea engelmannii, assembly GCA_009831015.1. Lineage (NCBI taxonomy): Eukaryota > Viridiplantae > Streptophyta > Pinopsida > Pinales > Pinaceae > Picea > Picea engelmannii. The sequence goes on from ML811048.1 coordinate 2,132, forward strand.
GAACCGATTGAGAGTATGGCAAAGACTACAGGATCACAATCGATGACATCACAACCACCTTTAGCATAAGGAGAGCACAAAGTAATGAAGTTATCAGCAAGGGAATTAGAGTTTCCAACAACAAAGTTGCAAGAATGCACACATGCATTAAGTCACATTGACTTAATGTTGTCACAACTATCGATATTCAAGTGTAACACATGAAATTCAATTGTGCATAGAGTCAACATCGATGGAGTTGTCTAAAGTTGTTGCATATAATGAAGCCTTACAGACATAGTACAACAAACTTAGGATGGAGTGGGAAGAAGCTGAACAAAGAGTGGGAAGGTTGAAAAACGCAGTGCAGGAAGTGTACAATAATTTTCCAGAGATACCAATGGAAGTAGATACTCCATTGGAAGAGCAAGTAATGAAGATAAGTGAATCCATTCAGGGCTTCCGCGCGAAGATTGTTGACTTGGAAGCGCACATTACACCACATACACCACCAAAAGAAAGAGAGAAGAGGGAGAAGACATTTGAGATGACTGTAGAAAGCATAAAGAGTTTTCCAGATGAAGAATGCGTGAAGTTGTATGAAGAAATCACATAGGTATGGATGCAGTTGCTAGAGAATGCATAGATACAAGCGTTAGATCGGAGGCTATAGTCTCTGCAAGAAAAGGTGCAGAAGATTAAAGATAAGATGAACACTCTACCACCTCCAGAGCACATGGCTATAATAGTGGAGAACAAACAATTGAACCAAGAGATCAATCAAATCAAAGAGGAACAACAAAATCTTGCGTAGAGGCTTGAGCCACTATAGGAGGAAGCCTTCAGAGTAACATAAGAACTTGCAACAACAAAAGGGAGAGTGAAGAGAAGCTGAAGACTCTTATCACCACGTAGACTGGAAAAGAGATATTGGTGCAGGAAACAGAGGCAAAGGAGAGGATCACAACTGCTAATGAGACTTTTGAGAAGCTCGTTGCGACATTGAAGGTAGCACAACAACAGAACTCAGTGGCTCAGGACGAGCCATAGGTGAGTATTTGGGGCCTATTGGAACATGAATTTTGGGACCAATTTTGGATTGTGCACAAAATGAAGTAAGCACATTTTCAGGAGCAATGTGCGCGGAAGAAGGAAGTTAGTTAGACATTTTTTATCCCTTGTAATGGGTTAAGCCCTAATGTTAAAGTATAAATAGAAAAGGGTTTTTGGGTTAAAGTAGTTATGTAGCAAGTTAATGTAGAGCTAAGTGTGCATTGTATGCGCAAACGACAAGGGTATGTTGTGTAGAATTGAGATATCATGTATGAGTGCAGTGCACACCTTTTGTAAGGGACAATTCTAAATAATAAAATAAGAAGCTTGTTGTTGTGGACGTATCCCATCTTGGGTGAACCACATTAAATATGGTGTCTGTGTGTTATGTTGTGATGTGTTTGTTTACTATTTTGTTTATTGCGAGCACATAGTATATGAATGGCTAATATGAATATGCTATCTGATGATTCTGCATACATGGTAAAATGCATAATGAATGAATGTGAAGTAGATTTGTTAGAATGAATTATTCACATCCCTTCATGACTGTAGAAGCTTGGTTCTTGCAGTCCCCATATATACCTCGGGTGAGACTTCACCTACTTGCGAGTGATGCCGAAATGACTGGTATATGAGAGTTTTGTTGGTAAATTAATGTTGAACCCTTGGTCTACCCACTACATGCCAACAATACATAAACATTATATGATTATTTTATCATATAATTCTAGTTGTGAGAAATAATTAGATTATGTGAATAAAGAAATTATAAATTAAACAATTAAATGAAATATGGATATCACTTTAAAAATCACTAGTAAATCCTCAACTTACACATATCACACATCCCTTAAAAAAAATGGTGAATCGTATCTAAGATTTGTAGTAGCCTTTATGGACATCCCAAAATATGGTTTGTTCTTTTTTTCCCAAGAGAAATTAACTCGTTTTTATATATAGTATAAAAACATTTACATAATCTCATTAGCCAAAACAGAGCTGAAATCACATGCGCCTTTACAGGTCTGGAGATGTAAAATAAAGGAAGAAACAGCCAGGCGAAGTAGAGTCATTGAATCAGGTGCGATGTCTCTAACGCAAGCTGAAGACACCAGGCAAGATCAGTATCAGTCTGGCAATGTCACTGCCCGGAGACACCAGCCTCCCTCACACTGTCACAGGAAATAAAACAAGCTTATCCAAGGTGCACAGAAGAAAGTCCGAATGTCTGTCTCCCAATGGGAGAACATCTCAATGTAGAATCAGTTATCAATCCGGCACAGTCAGTTGAGTGTTGTAACTCAGCAGAGAGGCAGAAAAGTCAATGGACCAAAGTGCTAGCACCGCATGAATAGGAAAGCCTGTAACCATTGCTGTAGAAATAGACAGGCGATGATTGTCCCACTGAGCACAGAGAGTGGTCCAGTGCTACAATCGAGATTAGGCTTCGAAGAGGTTGTAGAAAGAAGGAGGACTGTCCAAGCCTTGGTCACAGTGCAGAATAGATAGTCTTCCCACCACTTGTCTGAGCGCTCGCTTGGAGAGAGCATCAGCTTCAGTATTGAAGGTTCTGGGCAGATGTCTGAAAGAAATGTCTGTAAAGGAACGGGCCAGCAGACGGATTTTATGTTTCCAGCCCTCAACGTGGGAGGAATGGAGATGACACGATCCATTCATCCAGTCTATAATAACTTTAGAGTCTCCAATAACCTGTAAATGATCTAGAGACCAAGAGGAAGCCAGTAAGAGTGTAGTCCATAAGCCGAGAAGCTCGGCCTTTGTATTAGTGCCCCTACCACAACATATAGACCACTTTGTAGTCCTCCCCGGGTGTGATTTAAAAGTGCCACCAGCACCACAACATAATCCGGAAGACTGTGCAGCTCCATCGAAGAAGGCAACAGTGTGTCCTGTCGGAAGGATATGATGGATCTTTTTGTGAAGATGCGTCGAGTCTGTAGCCTGCTGCCAGTGAAAGGAGGCAAAAGTTCTGTGACATACTTCCCGTAGAGAAGGAGAAGCATCTTCAAAGAGCGCCTTATTACGCTCTAGCCAGATGTGCCAGCAAACTAGTACTGCCAGAGTGGGAGGCGCCTTTTGGATCGAGGACCAGGAGTGAAAACATTCGGAAAAAGAGATACCAGACCAGAGAAAAGGGAGGGAGAAGTGCTGTAAGATGTGTTTCCAGATGTTTTGTGTGAAGTTACAGTGTATGAACAGGTGTTGAATGTTCTCCGAGTCTCTTCTGCAAAGGACACAAAACCCTGGTCCATACCAACCTCTTCTAAGGAGATTTTCCCACGTAAGGATTTTATCATTAATACTGAGCCAAAAAAATAATTTTAGTTTTAATGGGAGCTGCCAAGACCAAAAACAGCGAAGCCACTAAGGCTGTGCCTCGGTCGTCCTATCCACAGTGAGCGCAACATAAATATTCTTGGCAACTACAGTTCCCGAGCCATCACCACCTGTCCAGTGGAGAATGTCCCGATCTGCAGTAAGGGAGAGGCCAGCGCACCTTAAGGCAGTCGTGAAAGTATCCAGCTCCAAACCAGCAGGTCCTCTGAGGCCTAGATCGCTGATGTGGAGCCAAAAGTCTGGAAGGTGAGAGGCACCGTTTCCTTTCTTTAACTGTGCAAGGGTGGAGATGTTGTGGGACAACAGAATTGATCTAAGCTGTAGGGACAGGATAGAACAATCATCGAGGCCAAGGAGTTTATCTCTGCCCAACTTAATTTCTTGGCCCGATCCCGGGCTCCATCGAAGCCAATGAAGAATCACCTGTGAGGATGACACCAATCCCTTCCAGAAGGGAGAAGCCCAGCTCTGTAAGAGATGTGGTTTACAAAGCCAATTTGAGAGGGGAATGGAATTTAAGTATTTATCCATGATGATCTGGTGCCATATGTTGTCGATGGAGATCGCTCTCCAAAAGGAAGAAGCCAATAAGGCCTTGTTGAAAATACAAAGATTCTTTAGGCCCCATCCTCCCTCACTTTTTGGCCTTGAGAGCGTCTGCCAGCTGCAAAGGTGCAAACGTCTACTTCCCACTTTGTCATTCCACAGGAAATTAAAAGAAAGTCTGCGAAGGAAAGTGATGATGTTTACAGGAATCCGTTCCAGAAGCATCCAATAAACCGCCAGACTTTGTAGGACAGATTTGATCAGGATTAGTCGTCCTCCCAGGGACAACCATTTGTTGCCCCAAAAACCTATTTTGCGTTCAAAGGAGGACACCAGCCAAGTCCAGTCCGTTGAAGTAGAGGCTCGTCGTTTTAGGTGATATCCCAAGTATCTGAAACCAAGAGATAGGTCGAAGAAGGTGAAGGGGAAAAGACCTTTTAGTGAGGAGAGCTCGGCCACTGTCAATCCCCAATGATGTACCAAGGACTTTGAGGAGTTGATGGACAGCCCCAAAGCTTTGCAGAAAATCTGTAGTAAATCCAAAAGAGTAGACCATTCCGATTCATCAGCATTAGAGAATAAAAGTATATCGTCCACGAACATAAGATGGACAATCCTGAGATGTTTTGAAACCTGTATACCAGAAAATCAATGCTCGGCAACAGATTTAGAGAGGAGAAGGCTCAGCCCTTCCAAAGCTAGGATGAAAAGATAGGGGGAAAGTGGGCATCCCTGGCGGAGCCCCCTTTCACATTTGAAGAATCTGGAAGCCTCCCCGTTGACAAGAACTGAAAGATTTGCACTAGAGACACAAGACATGATCCAGTTCGTGAAGTTTAACCCAAAGCCAACCGAAAGAAGGATAAGTCTGAGATAATCCCAGTCAACACTGTCAAAATCCTTTTTAAGATCTATTTTCATGATAAACGCCGTTTGTTTTTTGTGGAAGATGCTGTGTATGCTCTCGTGGGCGACACCGATGGCGTCGTGTATCCTTCTTCCCTTAAAGAAACCCAGTTGTTCCGGCGAGAGTTTCCTTTCCATAACCGGCTTAATCCGTGTAGAAATTACTTTTGCAATGAGCTTGTAAACTAAGTTACATAATGAGATCAGTCTGAAGTCGTTGAAGGAGGAGGGCTGGTCCGTCTTTGGAATTAAAACCAGGAAAGTGGAGTTGAGACTGCTGGAGATTTTACCTGTAATGCGCGCATCCTCAATCATCTGTAGAAGATCAGTACCAACCAGGTCGAAGTAATGACTGAAAAATTCAGCCGTCCAGCCATCGGGGCACGGACTTTTCTCTTTTTGGAGAAGGGATAAAGTAGACTTGAGTTCCGATAAGGTGACTGGAAAAAATAGATCAGCAGCCTCAGCTTCAGATACCCAATTTGTGTATATACTGGCCGTGGAAATTTTCTCTGGTAGTGTAGGCGTGCTGTTTGCTTTGTAAATTTTCTCAAAATATAAGGCCGCTTCAGATTTGAGTGCAGCCTGTCCTCGTGTAATTCCTCCAGATACGTGATCCATTGACCAAATGAGCTTTCTATTCCTGTTGTGGTTTGTCAGTTTGTGAAAATACTTTGTGTTGGAGTCGCCCCAATTGAGCCAAGTCGCCCGGCTTCTGAGGCGCCAATGTTTTTCATCCTCCAATAGTAAATCTTTTCGTTTCTGTTCCAATGCTCTGAGGGAAGCCTCTTCGTCCAGAGAGAGGGCCGCAAGGGAGGATCTGGAGAGGAGGTCGGAAATCTCAATCTCCAGAATGTTCAAAGCGCGCCCCTCCGCGGCCCTTTTTTTGATAGACCAACATTTTGTATGAGCTTTGAGTGTAGATAATTTCCAAGTGAGTCTGGATTGTGGGTTATCTTCCCTCAAAAAGCGCGGATTGGTCCAGACCGAGTGAACCAAAGCTGTGTAGTCTGTGGATTCAACCCAATGATGGTTGAATTTAAAGGGGAATGGCTTGAGACGGGCGGAAGGGTATAAGGTGAGCGTGATGGCTGCATGGTCAGAGAAGTAAGGATGTATGACTCCGGAGGAAGGGGAAGCTGTGGAAGTGAATAAAGTCTCGGATAGGAGGAAGCGGTCAAGCCGTTTGGCAATGGCTTCCGAGCCTCTTCTCCCATTACGCCAGGTGGGAAGGAATTTGATGGGCAAGACATCAATTAAGTTGAAGGAAGTAAATAGATCTCTGTAAAGGTTAAGCCCAGATCCTGGCAGGGAGGCCGATCCCCAGTGTTCATCCAGTGAGAGGGTGATGTTGAGATCGCCTCCCAGTATGAGATTGGAGAGGGCAAGGATACCACTGTGTGCTAGATTGGTCCAAAAGAGAGGTCGATCAAGACAAGGGCCGTATACATTTAAGAGAGCCAAATCCTGATTTGAAGCAAAACATTTACCCATGCACAAAATGCCTCCACAGGTTAAGTAGGAGGTAAGATCATAGAGCGCTGGATCCCAAGCCACCAGCAAGCCTCCTGAAGTTCCAATGGAGCATAAGGCAGCTGAGACCCAAAGAGGACGGAAACGATGTAGAAAGTCTCTAGCAGAGTGATCATCAGAGAGAGTTTCTTGTAGGAAGATAACGTCTGGCTTGGTATTTTCCAGAAGACCTCGGAAGGAGGCAGCCTTGAGGGTGCCTCCGATCCCTCGTATATTTAGAGAGAGCAATTTCATTACTTAGATCGAGCAATGGCCTTCATTGCTCTAAGGGCCTTCCCGTCATGTGTTCGTTCTCCCGAAGCTGTAAGATGTGATGACGAACCATCCTTCTTTTTTCTCGCGCTCCTCGTCTGAAGGGGAGATAGCTCGATCCCCAGACCTCTCGACCAAGCGAAGGATTTAGTTGTAGAACCCGGTTGATGGAGAGTAGAAGGTCCCACTTCTATGGAAGGAGCTATAGTCTCTTTGCCTCGGTAAAGGGGGATCTGTGTGGTCAAGTCCGGAGAAAACAGGGCTGGTGTGGTATAAGTCAGCGCTTCCAAGAGAGGAGACTCATCCTCCACTGGTTGGTTGTATCCCGGGAGGAGAGTATGGTCAACCTGGACTGAAGGGCATGAGGAGGATCCATCCTATGAAGGTGGCAAAGAGGAAGTGGATAGAGTCACAAGAGGAGTGGGGAAGGAAGTCGGTGGGGGGGGAGGAGGACAGTCACCGTGTGAGGCTGTGTGAGACTGTCGGGAAAGGTCTGCTTCAGATGAGAGAGGTTTAGAAAGGGAGGAAGGAGCTAGCCATTCAAAAATTTTGATACAAAGCTTTTCAGAGTCCGTGAGGGTTTTGTAAAATGAGGGACAGAGATGGGCAAAGTTGGTCAAGGAGTCCGATAGTTCTGAAGGGGACGACGTGCAGAGGTCTGGCGAAGCGTCTAAGTATGCAAGTGAAGGGTCGACTGACTGGTAGGCTGGAGGGTTAAGTAGCAAATCATCCAAATCATCCAGGAAAGTATTGCTAATCTTACCAGGACACGATCGGCGGAGGTGACCAGTCTCTCTGCAGAGGTTGCATCTGAAAGGAATACCGAGGTAGTCCAGCTTTTGAATGATCTTCCTCCCTCGCCATTCGATCTCGAGATTTTCCGGCAGGCCTGTGGAAATGTCAATCTCGACCAGTATTCTGCCCATACGTCTTGATGATCCCGAACAAAAGGGGGAATCAAGGGAGATACACTTCCCCAAGGAGTTTCCGATTGCCTTGAAGGCTTCCTCATTCCAGAAATGGAGTGGAAGGCCGGGGAGCAGCACCCACAGATGTCTGAGCTGGAAGAATTCAGTGTCAGGGTTAAAAGCTAAGCGCCAACGCTTGAGCATCAAACTACTGCCTCCAAAGGTCCAGTAGGTAGAGAGGATCAGCGAGGCATCTTCAGGCGATCTGCAGGTGAAACAAAGCCATCCTTTGTTGAGATGTAGAACCTCCGGACAGTATCCAAGTAGCGGAGACCAGTTAAGCAAGATCCAGTCCTCCAAGGGAGGCGAACTCAGACTTTTGTAAGAAATACGTCCGACCAGGGAACATGTGGACATTTTACACAACTGCTCAAAACCCACTCCGTTGCCCAGCACTAAGCGTCTAGTTTTTTTGTTTGCTTTCCAAGCCTTACGTCTTGTAGGAACATCACGGTGTGTAGAAGGCTGCGCTGGGTGAGACTCGGGACGGGAAGGTCTAAGTGGAACAGAGTGAGAACCGTTAGGAATCAGAGGATCTATCGGTGGAAAGCTTGTTGTAGACGCTCTGGGTGGGGAAGGGAGTCTTGTACAGTCGGATAGCACCGGAGCAGGGGTAACCAAATTTGAAAAAGATTTGGAGGGAAGAGTCAAAGAACTTTGTACCAAGGAATCGATGTGGTCCAGTATTCCCTCCTGGTTCCAAAAGGGGTCGTCGTTGGTAGGCGAGGGAATACCGGGCAGGGATGCCATGTTAACCGCCGGGGGACCACTGGGATCCACAGTATCAGTACAGTGGTAGGGGGACCAAGTCAGGGAAACTGTAGGATATCAAGAAAAGGTCAGTGGCAAAGGATCACGGGTTATCGATCTCAGTGAGAGCAGAGAGGCAAGGGCAGTCAGTGGCCGACAGTCTGTGGGCAGGTCAGGTTAAGAAAAAAACAGAAGGCAAAAGGGACAGGAACCCGTAAGCAAGAGAGTGCGTGATCAAAGTTCGATGCTAAGAAGGCTCAGTGGTAATGCCTTGTGCTGTTGTGGAATCGGAGTAATGTGGATTGGAACACCTCCATGGAACCTGGTTCGCCTCCATGGTCGGAAAACTCTCATTTTCACCGACTTATTCACCTCGAGCAACCAAGCACAAACACCCTACAACCAATTAGTCGTTATATTTGTAGGAGATACCACTCCCTTATGGATATTCTCACTAATATAAGGATTAGGGTATGTTGGGACTTTATATGTTGTTGCAGATTAGCGATTGCAACCAATGTGGGATAAAACACAAGAGTAGAGGAGATTTTCTAATCTTAGCATCAATTCCAAGACACCACAAGATAGGTGTATTCGATTGTTGTTTCACACACATGCATCCCACACAACACATCCCATACAAAAGGAGGAGAATACCAAACAAGCAAGCATATTCACCCCACAATCAATCAACCATTATTTTAATAAAAAAAACCACTTCCTTGTGACTTCCCTCACAACCAATGTGAAATAACACACAAGAGTAAAAGATATTTTACATGATAAATTCCAAAACCCCATAAAAATGATATATCCAATTATTCTTTC
>ML811048.1:55412-77138 GCA_009831015.1 Picea engelmannii
TAAGAGTCAAGGGAGCTCTAACTGGGTAGTTCATAAGGCACAATACTTGCTAAGGTTTTGCAAATGGGGTAGCAAGCTAAGTGGGCTTGATTGTGGGGAAAACTCCACAGTTAAGCGCGCTTGAGCCAGAGGCGTCTTGGGATTGGTGACCACCTGGGAAGTCTTGGTTACTAGGTGCAAGCCCCGGAAGTGATGATTGATGCTATGCGATTCATTTCGTTGGCTTCAATCCCATTTCTTCACCCCTGTGAGCATCACTCGATGCAATGAGTGCTAAGTGAACTATTCAAATCATGAGAATTATTGGTCAATTGAGACTAATACTCATGAATATGGGTCATAGATTAATGACTTATAGTACACAGTTAATCCCCAAAATAATATCTAATATCTTGCATTGCGGAAGCCCCTATATACTTATGTAAGATTTTATTATTTAAATTATTTAAGATATTTTAAGATTAATTATGTAAGCTTTTATTATTTAAATTTTATATATTTGAATTATTTTGTTATAAATATAAATGGTTTTCAACCATTTTACATATATTAATTAATGTTTAAAAGTAAAGATACATATAAAAACCATACATGTTGGAAAAGTTAGAAGTAAAGTATACATTTTTTTAATTAAAAGTTTGAAGTAAAGTAAAAAATTTTAATTAAAAGTTTAACCTATGAAAGATAATAAAGATGATATAAGAATTTTTTACTCTTAACACAACATTGAAACATAGAAACAATCAAATTAGCATTTAATTTATTTTAATTTTTTTTGGCAAAATAATTTGAATTTTTAAAAATTAATTATTAAATTTTAAAATTAATTATTAACTATTTTATATTGAAATAAAATATTTATGATAAATTCCCTGGATGGGGTGCTAGTGGGTTCCTCGTGGTAAAGGTTGGGAGCAGACACATTCCGATGCGACACGGAGCCACGTGATGGGCTCGTGCCGCAGGCTGATGCCGTCCCGGGAGTTTAATTGCATTAACGTCGCGGTAATGGGCATTAACGCCACCCTTTGCACCTTCGCATTTTGTTCTATGGCTCGGCTCGTCGTTTTGGTTATCAATCCCTATATGCGGTCTGAAGGGCTCCTCCCTTCATAGTGCAAACAGGACCTGGCTCGCTCCTTCTGAACTGCTGTTGTCTCAGTTGCTTTCCTACACCTTTGGTTTAACCTCGTTCAGACCAGCCCACCTGCACACATGAAGGAACGGCTTAGACGAAGACCGAGGAGGGGCTCTCCCTGGAAGCCCCGTCGACCCCCAGTCTCGACTTCAGTTTCACCTTCCACCTGTTCATCCTCCCGTCCTCAAACTCGGTCCACAGTTGCCACCCCGCCACCTTCGCAGTGTATGCTTCTTCACTCCTTGGCTACTATCCCACGAGGGTCGGCCCCACTTCTGAGATGCCCTCAGGACCCCCAAATGCAGTTCTCAGCTACAATGTCTATCCCTGGACCTTCGAGCAATTTGAGTAGTGCACCACCGACATATGGTGAGTCTAAACGAGCGCGCCTCCACCCCATGGACCACCTCGAAGCGAGCACTTCAGGGATCGACTGGTCATTCTGTATGACTTAGTTTTTGAGCTTAGGAAGGAGGTGGCGGACCTTAAGTATCGCCTGCAAGCCACAGAAGAAAATGTAGCGACCTTTCTTCAAATCCTTTCTACTATGCACTCAGAGCTCTCCTCGGACCCGGTCAACTCTGCTCCAGAGGAGGCACCTGATACTGCTACGGGTGCAGGAATGGATAGAATGCAACGACCAGCAGAAGCGAAGCAGAAGAAGGTGGAGCGAAGAGGCCAAGCTGAGGACACGACGCGTGACGAGAGAAAGGAAAAGCAATGGGACGACCAACCGACGTATATTGAAGAAGAACCGTGGACAGAGGACCTCCGAGCCACGTGGATAGGCTATCTGCCAGGTGTTTAGTACATTAGTGTTGTTTGTCAAGTTTTCTAAGGTTCATTGTTTAGATGACAGTCAGTCTGAACTCTGTTTTTTACTGGACTAGTGACCTTAGATTTGTGAATTGGGGGGCTGGCTGGACTGGTTTCCCCTCTGTTGGGGCAGTCCGGTAACTGCAGCCAGTATATTGCTGTATTTTGACACTTTTATCAGCTTTAGCAGACTCTTAATATAACATATACTTCTTATTTACAAAAAAAATATTTATGATAAATATATAATACTAATAAAAAAAATTATCAAAAAAATTGTTATTAAAATAATAATCTATTACTAAAATATAATGTAAACAAAAATAATAAATAGATATATAAGTTATATCTAATTATTATTATTATTATTATTTTAAATCATATATATTATTATAAATTAAAATTAATAATATTATTATAAATTAAAATTAATAATATAATTATAAATTAAAATTAACATGGTTACATAATATGTAATTATAATAAGTTTGAGGTAATTAAGTTTTTAGATAGATAGGTTATTACAAGAAATTTATTAAGAGATATGTAATCATAATATTTTTCATAGATATGTGGTGAATGAAAAAAGTAACATTACTTGAATACTATGCACAAATTGAATCACTCAAGAATAAATTAATTTATTAAAATTTTATTTATAATAATTAGAATTTTTATAATTAATTATTAATTATTTTATATTGAAATATAATAATAATATGAAAAAATTATAAAAAGATGGTTATTAAAATCATAATCTATTCAAAAATACAATGTAATTCAAAAATACAAATAAATATATAAGTTATATTTAATGAAAATAATGATTATTATTATTATTATTATTTTTGAGTCATACATATTATTACTATAAATTAAAATTAAAATTGTTACATAATATGTAATTATAATAAGTTTGAGGTAATTAAGTTTTTGAATAGATAAGTTATTACAATAAATTTATTAAGAGATATGTAATCATAATATTTTTCATAATAGATATGTGGTGAATGAAAGAGGTAACATTTGAGTGGATACTTGAATACTATGCACAAATTGAAGCACTCAAGAATAAAATCATCTATGCATTTATTTTATATTAAGGATTTCATATTGTAACAAGATCTTTCATGTTCATATGGGCACATTATGGAATGCAATTAGGAGTTGTTTGGGCACAACGTTGAGAGAAAGGATTAATAGACCATTTGATATATTGTTTTAGTAGAAAGTGATCACCATAAAAAGTGAACTACATGACCATAGAGAGAAACATAATTTAGGGATGATTTATGCACTTTAGAAATTCCACTCTTATCTTCTAGCGAATAAGTTCAACTTTTATGTCGACTATTAAGAACTCAAGTATATAGTCAACAAGTGATGTTAATGCCAAGAATGTTGAGAAGGTGGTTGATGCTATTCTAGGAGTACAATTTTAGGATTTTTGTGATAATGGGGAAAGCACATGTGGGACCCAATCACTTGTCTTACATTGGAAACAAAGAGAAGGAGAAGGATGGTAGAGAGGTTTTTCTTGTTGTAAAGGTGTTCCATATATAAGGATCTCCATGATACTTAGAAAATGTCCACCATTTTTTGAAGAATGCGAGGATACTATATGGTATGTCCATAGCTTAGAAGAGGAGTCTTATGAATTGATAAACAACATTCAAATTTTATACATGTATATTGTATAAAGTCAAAATGGATGGGATATAGAGAAGACATGTCCATCTAACAAAGATACAATTTGATGCAAGAAGTTCACTATGGAATAACATGAGGGCATTTCTTTGTAATGAGGACAACACAAAATATATTTTCAATATTATTTTGGCTTGGATTTTTTTATGATTTTTTTTAATTTTGTGAAGAAATGTGAGTAATGCCATACAACAATTGATAGATTAAATAAAGTGGGAGACTTTCATGCATTGAACCCTATATTGCTAATGTAGTAATCATAAACACTAGGTATTGGACAATATTGACCCATTCATGCCAACAATACGATACAAATGCGATATATTATTGTGTCTACTGACTTCTTAATGAAGTGGCCAAAGGATAGTGTCATTCGAGCAAATTTGGTAGCAATGAAAACATAATTTTTTATTTGAATATGTGATTTGTAGGTTTGAGTGTCTAATGCAAATCATGTCAGATGGGGGAACTTATTTCATTGTGAAATTGATTAAGGAAGTGAGAATATACTCAATGTAATGCATTATAAGATCATCCTATACTATCCAAGGGAAATAGACAACCTAAGAGAACCAACGAAGTTTTGGTGGGTGCAATGATGAAGGTTTGTGATATGAAAATAAGGGACTAGATAAATAGGATTCATGTTTTGATACAAGCTTATCAAAGAACACATAAGCATGTTGTAGGTCACACATCATTCATATTGAAATTCTAAAAGGAATCCATAATGTCAATAGAGTTTTTATTCCACCTTCCCATGATTTTCATAGACCAAAGGTGGAAATGACATCATGTCACACACCCGAACCTGAGGTACCTTTTCAAGGGATGGGGTATAATTTTTTCTCTTTTCTCAATCATCTCAAATCTTCTCTATCATAGCTCCATCATCTTCTTCTCATCAAGATCTTTCCAACTACGATAAGTTCATTCAGAATTGAGCTTTGGAACAAGGTTTATGACCTTCCAAAGTGCTCGGGTTTACATAGTCAACATCTCACTTACTGCCATGTGGCATCCTCGTGACTTCTCATTGTCCACGCCAACTGATGTAGCAACACCCTGGTCTTGATGGGGCACTAGCCTAGCCTACCATAGTGGAAATTTGATCCACGCAGGCCCGCATCCATCGTAACTCGGGCCTTCTCCCATCACACTCTTCGCTTATCTCCGACGGATATGGTATCGAGGAATATTCTCTTTCTCTTGATGGATAATCTCGATGCATGCAAGACCTCCCAACCTATAGTTAGTATCCATTCGACACCTAAAGTTTACAAATACCATTGGATCCCACTCAACTTGTCAACCCATTGAAGATTAGCATGTGCCATCACACTGATGTTCTTAGTCAACATCAATTCACCATGTCACCGTAGGGAACTTAGGCTTGGTCGACTAGATGATGGCATTTGTCCCTCTCCTATAGTCTAATTAAAATACTTAATTAATGTTTCGTAGAATACCATTCTTTGGTAAATAATTACTTAAACCTCATTAAGAATAATTATTCTCCACAACTAATTATCCAATAATTATTTTTTTTCTTAGCCTAATACCCATGGCCCAGTAATTACTGAGGTTTTTACTTTCTCTTTCCCCCCTTAGAAGTAGTTTAGCACTAATTCGATTAATTACTCATATGATAATTATGAGTAATTATATCATAACACAATGAGGTTAATTTCTCCATAATATACTTAAGTTGATTAACCTTAATTAAGGTATATAATTCAATCCCTTCCCGACACACAACTCCATGCCGAATTATAATATAATTATGTTTAATTATATTATAATATGATTAAACATAGCAAATGAGCACTTAAGATTATTAATACCCATTAATACCTAAGCCTCCAGACTTCAATGAAGATTCCTCATCAATATTTTATGAATATACCCAAATGTACCGAATGTTGGAGCTACAGAGAGGGTCCCACCTCTACTATACCTTTGTGCAAATATAATTAATTATTCAACTATATAATATAATTAATTCCCTTTAATGTTTATTATACATTGGAATAGATGAAAATAGGTTTGGCCTTCGACTGCTTTTCTGTTACGTTCTATCTTCCCTAAACATCTCGAAGTCCCGAAGCTTCGAACTCCTGGAGCTCTGAAGTCCCGATCTACCGGAGCCCCGAACTCCTGAAGGGTCCACACTTACACGTGATTCCACATTAAATATTAAATTTAAAAAGGAAGAAGGGTTGGTACTTTGTCACGTACGAATATCATAATAATTCAATTAAAATATATTATATTAATCCTTTTTGGAAATTGCATCGAGGATTATAAAATTCCAAATATTATATTTAAAATGAGAGAGAGAGAGAGAGAGAGAGAGAGAGAGAGAGAGAGAGAGAGAGAGAGAGAGATTTCCGGGTCAATCTCCTTCGGCTCTCCAACACATCCTTCGTGCTCAAATATCCCGGAGCCCCGGAGTCCCGAAGCTTCTAAGTGGCCCCACTTATGCACATTTCCATATTATTTAATATTTAAAAAGAGCTGGGCTTCATTCATGTGTAATCATTTTAATAAACCTTAAAATAATATAATATATTATATTATATTCCTCAGAAATTATGCCCAGGTTTAAATTCTCCAATATTACATTTAATAATTGAAAATAGAGAGAGAGATAGAGAGTGTTCTTCGGGTCAATCTCCTTTGACTCTTCTAGGCAACTCTTCATTCTCAATTAACCCGGAGTTCTGGAGTCTCAAATGGGAACCACTTGTAATTACATTGTGGTTTAAATCCAATGAAATGATTTGGATTATAATATAACATATATTGTATTAAAGGTATATTATAATGAATTATGTTAATTGATCACATTTTTTTTTTGTAAATGAGTGTGTGAATCTGTATTGCTTTGTGAGGTTATAGTACAAAACTGATGCAAGGATTCCCAGGATCTGCCTTAACAGAAACCAAATCTGGGGTCCTTGGAGTGAATTATTTGAAAATAAACAAAAAGTCTCGGGGTCGCCACCACGGGAAACCAACCCAGGCTACCATAATGCAGTATAAAAAAACTTTATCAAAAGAAATCAAGAAAAGTCTCAACATAGTGGGGTGAGCTCCTACTCTGAGAGACAGGGTCTGGGCAGGTCCTGCACTAGTCTAGGTTGATGGGGTGCTCTGTGTCCCTTTTCTGTTGTGCTGCACCCTCCTCCCTCTGTTCCACCAGATGTAGCTTTCTGATGCAAGCTGGGGTTCCATTATTGTTGGTTGGAGTGATATCTATCTGGTGGACGTAGCATAAATAGAGATGAAATTGTCCTGCCATCTGCTCCAATTTCTCCTGTTGTCTTTTCTGGTCCTCCACCATCCCTTTTATCCCCATCTCCAGGTTGTTGGGTCGGTTGAGAATTCCCGTGCACTCTTTCTTCTACTCTTTGGTTTCCATCCTATTGGTCTCCCCCCTGTTCTCACACATCTTACCTATCAACATTTTGGTTCTCCAAGCTTCCTCCACCATCCTGTGGTAGAGGGTTATCCTCGATTGTGTGGTTCCGGGGTCCCGTATCCTCCTTGCTTCATGGATTAGTGTTGACCAGGCTTTGCCCCTGCGGGCGTTGTTAATTTCACCCTCCCATCTTTTAATGATCATCTTCCCCTTGTTGTCTGCCTTCGTGAGGAAAGTGTTCGTTGCGTCCCTGACTGCCTGTTCAATTCTTGTCATCCGACGGGTGCTCTGAGGAGGTTCCTTTCTCCGGGGGCCTCTCTTGCTGCTGGTTTTCTTCATGCGTACCATCTTGACTTGCAGGTGGTGGTTCTTATGTTGGGTTCTTTCCCTGTTCTACTGCACCTCCTTCTGATAAGTAAGGTGACCCCTGTAATTGCGATGCCTCGTTCTATGATATGTTCTAGTGTCCCAGCCTTTATGGAGCCAAAGCGGCTGCAGTCCCGTCCTTGCAATCATGATCTTCTCATCGAGGTGGTCCTACCAGTCAGAAGACTCTATTCCAGGGCATGTGCATTTGATGACCCTGCCGTTATCTCTGCTCCAATGCTCTGCCCTACTTATTGTACACCATCCCTTTTCCGGTTCCATATCGGTACTTAGGTGAGGTGTGTTCCTACTTGGCCCTGGTGAGACTTGTCATCCATCATCCTTTGCCTCTTGTGAGTTAGGTCCATTGTCCTTTGCCGCCTGCGATTTATCTCTTCTGCTTTCCAAAGGGTAGCTTCTGTACTTCTTTTTATTGATGGGGCTGTGGTGCCATACCTTCGCCTGATGTGTGATCTGCGTTTGCATTCACAACCTTATTTGATTGGTGGGCCATCAGATTCTATCTGGGACCTACGTGTCCTACAGTGGCTGTCATGCCTCCATTCTTGCTGTAATCTCCCGTACTACTCCTGTCATCCCAGTATTTTGCTGCAAGTTGGGTGCAGTCTGCTCGGAATTGACCTTGCAGGATGTTTCTCTAGATTGTGTCCAATTTTGGACCTTCTTTCTTGACCCCCTCATTTTCTATTCTGTCCACCAATCCATTTGCTGACCTCCTCACCCAGTGAAAATCCACTTTGATTCTTGTTTACAAGTGCTCTTGGATTTTGTTCAGTATGTAGGCCAATCGCCAGTGCCTCTGGATCTTGCCTATTTGGGTACCGTTTTGGAGTTTTCTCACCGTGTTGATGACTAGCATAGAGTCTCCTTCCACTATGGTGTTTGTCATCCCCTCCCGACTGAGAATCTCCAGACCTGTTTCCAGGGCCCCGAATTCTGCGACGTTATTGGTGGAATTACCCAGGCTCCCCACGTATAGTCGTATAATGTTCCTTTTACTGTCCCTGATTACTCCTCCCAGACCTGTTCTTCCTGGGTTGCCTTTCCCCGCCCCATAAAAATTCAACTTGAGAGAGCCTGGAGGTGGCGGTTTCTAGTTGTGCTCACCTCCTTAGAGTTGCGGCTGTTGTCTTTTTGGATTGGGGTTGCGCCCATCTGTTAATTGGAAAACCTCTAGGACTCTGGAATCCTAGTCTGTGAATTGCACACTACCCTCTTATCATTTGCTGCTCATCACCGTCTCACGTATCATGGAGGTTATTGTTTCCTTGATCTTCCCTTCTGGCCGACTTTGGTTTTTGAAAATGCGTCTGTTCCTTTCCTTCCATGTTGACCATATTATCATTCCTGGGGTGAGGATCCAACATAGGTTCACCTCTGCTTGGTCACTATAGTTTTCTCTCCAGAGCTTGATTGTTGCGGCTATGTTACCATGGATCCTGTCTGATTGACGGAAGATACTTTCTACCCAGTGCCACAATTCTGCAGTGTAGGTGCATTCGTCGAGGAGATGGTTGGTTGTTTCTTCCTGAGTTTGACATAGATGACACCTTGATGGACCAATGAAACCTCTTTTCCTTAGGTTATCCCAAGTTAGTATGTGGTTGTGTAATATTAGCCACTGGAAGATCTTAATCTTTGGCCATTGGGGGTTGTTCCAGAGCTTATCCCAGTGTTGTGCTAGGTCATCTTGGTCTTGGTCCGCCATATAGTGCCAGACTTCTTTTAGGTTGAATTCCCCTCCGTCCTTTTTGCCCCACCTCAGTTGGTCTTCTCCTTCCGTTATTGTTATTTTCTATGTGCCCAGTTCCTCCTCCACCTCTTTTATTGTTGTTGTGGTCATCTCATTGTTCTGAGGAATAATCTTGTCCCAGGTTCTCCATTTGTTGCAGTCTGTTACCTGTTGCCAGTATCGATAGACGTTGATTTTTCCTTGTGTGATGAGGTCCTGTTGGAGTATTCCTCTATCTGGGTTTTCCATACTTGGTTCTTGTTGCCAAGCATCCTCCCAGAATCTGGCTGTTCTGCCATTCCTGATTTCCCAAAAGCTGTGTGTCTAAATCCATGCTTTGTTGCGCAATGCTAGGTTCCAAATGGTTGAGCTTTCCTTGGTTCCTCCAAAGAAGATTCTGTCCTGGTCGCGGGTGTCTGTTGCGTACTTTTCCTTCCATAGGTTTACCCAAAGTGTTGTAGTTTCTTTGACCCAATGCCACCATAGTTTCGCCCCATATGCATTGTTGGTCATTTGTGGATCTTGCAACCCCAAGCCTCCTTTGCTTTTTGGCCTGCAGACTTTCTCCCAGGCCACCAGGGCCCATTTTTTCTTTGTTTCCACACCTCGCCACAGGAAGTCCCTCTGGATGGATCTGATTTTCTGTAGGATCTCCTGTGGGGTGGGGAAGAATAAGATCATATAGGTTGGAATATCTTGTAAGATAGTCTTAGTTAGGATCAGTCTACCAACTAGATTAAGGGACCTATACGTCCAGTTTTTTACGCGCTCTTGTAACCTGTTTATTACTCCTTCCCAAGTTGACAACTTATATACTTTGTTTATCAAAGGAACCCCCAAATACTTGGTTGGGAGTGTTTTCCATTCAAAGCCTAGAATGTTGGTCAAATTCCTTTGGATAGCTGGGTTGGTATTAAAGAAAAAGATCATCGACTTGGAGTGGTTGATCTCAATGCTCGAGGCTTCGCCAAAATATTCTAGAATGTGTTTGTAGGCTTTGGCTTCTTTGACCGTGGGTATGCCATGGAGGAGTGTATCATTTACAAAATGTTGGTGGGTTGAGGTAGGGCAATTTTCAAAGGGTTTGAGCCCTGTTATTTCTCTAGTTGTTGTTGTGCTCTTTATGCTCTTGCCGAGGCCTTCCATCATCAGAATGAACAGGAAGGGGGACAACGAGTTGCCTTGTCTGATCCCTCTCGTGGGTGAGAAAGGTTTGGCCGGGGCTCCATTGATTAATAGTGAGTAGCTTGTTGTGGATACTAGGCTGACAATCCAACTGATCCAGTGTTGGGTGAAACCAAAGGCTTCCAAAGTCTTGATCATGCAATGCCAACTAATTCTATCATAGGATTTTGCTAGGTCCAGTTGTATTAACATTCCCCCCCTCTTCTGAAGTTTTAAGGTGTGGATGATTTCATGGGCCTGGATGATATTGTCCATTATTTTTCTACCGTCCACAAAGCCCGCCTGCGAGATCAATGAAGGTAGGAGGGGTTTCAATATTTTTTGCTATGACTTTGGAGATAATTTTGTAGATTAAGTTATAGAGTGCTATGGGTCTGTACTAGTCCAGGGTTTTGGCTTCATTTTCTTTAGGGATTAGGGTGATCATGTTTGCATTTAGTGCTTTAAGGATGGAGGCAGACCTTCTAGAGTCCTCTACTACCTTATAGATGTCCCATTTGACAATTTACTAGCAGGCTTTGAAGAACTCCACAGTGAAGCCATCTGGACCTGGTGCTTTCCCACTGGGCATTTCCTGGAGGGCTTGATCAACTTCTTCCGTGGTAATAGGTTTGTTCAGGAAAATGTTTTTTTCCTCAGTAACCAGGAGTGGGATATGCTGGGTTATTTTCTGGATGGCCTCCGATCTATCTTGATGAGGTTCTTGGGCTATCCCATGGAAGTGGCTAACCAGAGTGCTTTTGATATTCTAATGTGACTCGCACTCGATTCCATCCTGGTCCTTGATATTCAATATTTTGTTATGGAATCTTTTGGCCATGGTTGTTCTGTGGAAGAACTTGGTGTTATGCTCTCCTTCCTTTAGCCATCAAATGCAGGTCTTTTGATGCCAGAGTGTTTCCTCCTGCTGGCATCGCGCCTCCCATTCTTGTGTCATTTGGAGCTCTTCCTTTTTCTGGTCCTCCGTATAGCCTTCCCGTAAGCAAGTTTCTTGGATTTTTTTTCATTTTTTCTTCGATGTCATTTTTCTCTGTGTTTATATTCCCAAAGATATCCCTATTCCAATCCTTGAGTTTTTTTCTGATGTATTTAATTTTCTTGTGTAGTTTGAACATCCCAGTCCCTTGCTTCGGCTGCTTCTCCCTCCACCATTGTTTGATTTTTTCCTTGAAAGTTGGGTGATCGATCCAGAATTTCTCGAATCTGAAGGATCTGTTCTTAGGTGTTGTTTGGAAGCCGACCTCCAGTTGTACTGGCCAGTGATCAGATCCACTCCAGGGGAGGATGTTGCAGTCTAAGGTTAGCCCCTGCATGATGATTGACTCCGATACAAGGAATCAGTCAAGTCTTGTAGCTACCTGGAACTGGTTCATCCATTTATTGTTCCAGGTGAACTGACCATTCTTTTTTTGGAGGTATACCATCTCCACTCTGTCTATAAAATTTGAAAACTCCTTCGCATCTCGATCCAATCTTCTCGTACCACCCTTATTTTCTGCAAGGGAGGTGATAATGTTGAAGTCCCCTACCAGTATCTAGTGGAGGTTGGTGGCTCAGCCTTTTATATCTTCTAGGTATCGAATCATTCCTTTCTTTTCCTTTGGCCCGTGGGGGCCATACACGTTTGTGCATAGAATCTCCTCAATATTTCCTATGATTTTCATGCGTACCGTTAGGGTGTACCTGGTTTCCTCAACTGCTATTAAATTTAGGATTTGTGGGTTCCACAGAGTGAGTATGCTACCTGACCTTTGGTGGTCTTCGATGGCTACCATCTTGTACTTGCGCCAGTGTTGTTTACTAATTGCCTCCATTCTGTCTGTAGTACATTTCGTCTCTTGAATAAAACAAAGATCCAGTTTGTCCTGCTTTAGTTTATTCCTAAGGATTCTTTGTTTTCTTGGGCTATTTAGGCGTCTTATATTCCAATTTATAACCTTCATTTTTAAACATGTGGGGGAGAGTGGGGAAAGAGTTTCTTGATCTTACCCGAGTTTATCAGTAGCGCTCCTAGCTCCTGTAGTGTGACGCTATTTGATTTCTTTCCTTTTTTCCTTCTCGTCTGTTTGGGTGACTGCTGCGATTGTCCCTCGCCAGCTTTCACTCCTAGGTGTCCTATCTCCCCGTGAGTGTGTTTTTGTCCTCTGTATTTGGCTTCCTCCCGTAGGAGGAACACATATTGGATGCAGTCAAGTTGCTCTGTTGGTACGCTGTCGACTCCCTTCCTTTTCCATTGTTCTAATATGTGTGGAAGGTCTATCCCTTCCCTTTACACCAAGTCTCTGAGATAGAGGTCTTTTGTACTGACTTCGCTTGGGGTCATCTCTGCATCCCCCTCTGCATCTTGCATGGTAGTGTTGTCCTATTTTGTTTCTCTGTCCATCAGGATTGCACAACTCCCTTGAGTTGTTATAATGTTTGGCTGTTGGGTGGGCTCTTTTGTTGCTTGGTACTTGACTTCTGTAACTTTTGCCGAGTCCTTTTCTTCTGTTGTCCCTTTGTTTGTTTGGTCCCTTCCTTCCATCATGTTCCGGGTCTCCTGGGTATTTCTTGCCGAGGTTTTATTTTTCTTTTTGTTTTCTCGGTTCTTAGGGTTCGGGGTTATAAACCCTTCCCCGTCTTGTTGTGTTTTGGGATTTACGGCTTCCTGCCTTTTGTTTAGAGGGAACTCTCTGATCAAGTGTCCATGCTCATGGAATCGTCGACATCTAAAGGGGATCTGTTTGTAATCTATGTTTTGGATCCATTCCTCATCCCTGAATTCTAGACTTATGGCCTCTTGGAGTGCTTCCGAAACGTCCATCTCTATACAGATTCTTGCATACGATGTGTATCTTCCTTTTAGGGTGGCTTATGAGGTCTTCACATATTTCCCCAATTTGTTTCCTATTGCTTCAAAGGTAGAGGGAAACCAATAGTCTAGGAGTAGGGAATAGAGTCAACACCATACTGGTACCTTTTTGAATGTTTCTTTCTCTGGGGCAAAATTTTCTTTCCAGGGTTTCATGTAGAGTCCCGCTGAGGCATGTAATTATGGACCTCCCTTGAAGACTCTGTCCCTGTCCTCCAGGTTAATAAAGACTGCTGTGAAGAAACCCTTCAAGCCTAGGTGGAGTTCCACTTCTCCATTTGGCTTCTAGTGGTATTTAATCCAGTTGCGCAGAGTTCTTTCTGTGGGCCATAACCCCATGAATTTGGATATGAGCACATGCATCTTCACTAGATCCATGTAGAGTTGCGTTTGTGGGTCTTCCAGTACCACCTTGGGTATCAATGCTGTTTTGGGTTTGCAAGGGTTGCGCTCTTCTATCCCGTTAACCTTCTTGGTCTCATGTTTTTCATTCTGAGTCTCCTTAGTGACTTCCTCCATGGTCTCATTTTTGTCCCGACTTCTTTCTTGTTGCTTCCCTGGTTTTGATCTTGAGGTTCCTGTCAATGGTGTCTTGAAAACTTCGCTTCTTGGCCCTTTTCCTCTGTCCACCACTACCTGTTTGTATGAGGGTGTCCCCTTGCCCCCCCCTCCTACTGCTCATGCCACTCTCTGTTGTGGCCACGAATTTCAAACCCTAGATCGCCTCCGTTTGGGTTCTGCTCGCATAATTTAGATGATAATCTAGCCTTTCATTGACATCATCTTTGTGTATGTTAATTGATCACATTAAATACAATAATTTAATTAATTGTATTTCTTACCTTTACAACCTTGCACAGGGAGAGAAAGGGTTCATGCATTTGGCTACTTTGGCTCATGGAATCCCATCACCCAAACATCCCAGAGCTCCAAAATCCCATATTTCGGAAGAACACGAGATGGTTAAAGCATTCCCTGGTGTGTATGACATTAAAATAATAATAAATATATTGTCTTTGGTCTTAGGTCTTTTACGCTCGAGGGGCTTTAACCTCCATTTTTAGAATAATAATAATAATAATAATAATAATCATATGTATATAGACATATATACATATATTTCGATAGTCTTACTGAGTTTTGTTACTTGGAATATTTAAAGGAAAATTATTTTCTCTTACAGAAAAATAAGGGAAGGAAAAACATATTTTTTCGGGCTTTATAAAGAGATTTAATAAAAGTTTATATTCCAAGGAAATTTCTCCATTCTTTAAATTAAAAAAATAAACTTATAATCTCTCCCTTCTCGTGGGTAAATGAGTAGAATTTTATTTCCTTATTACTGTGCTTTACTACTCTTACTAAATTTAAGGAAAATGGTCCTAATACAAAGATTTGCCCCCATGGTAAATTCAATGTTTCTACCAGGATTTATTGGCCACAAAAATTTAAGGGGATTCTTCCCAAATTTAGGAGATTTAACACAACTTTAACATAATTGTTTATTAATGCCCAAAATTAACAAAAACGTTTCTTAAATTCCAAATGAGATTTTTGGAGCTTTTATATTTTAAGAAATTTAGGAAATTCCTCATTTACAATGCATTTTAACGTCTAATAACATTTGGACTATTTCCTTAAAGCACGACTACAATTTTGAAATATGTTACTTACTAGGTATTCTAACACAGAACTCCAGAGAGCCTTTAGATAATGATCAACCTTAGGCAAAATGTCCGTCTTTATCTTTTAAATTTTTGTAGCGATTCTAGTTAATTTGTCTGTTCTCATTAGAAACAAAAGATGGGGTGTAAGTGTATATCAACCTTAAAAATTTCACCCAGAAATCTTATTTTAACACACAAAAAGTCAAGAGATAAGGAAGTAAATCAAATGAGCTTCAGCTAAAACATTCTCTTCCTTTTACCTAAATTTCTAAAGCCACTTTTGTCATAAATTAAACTTACATAGGTCTTTAAACACAGTCTGTAACTTTCTCTGAACTTGACACTATAGATATTTAGCTAAAATATACTTATCTAGGACCCCAAAAATGCTACAACTGCTGAAAGGGGTGCCCTTTTCATCCCAACCGTAGGAACAACAACTCCTGGATGGATTTACCACTAGACACCCCCTAGCCAAGTCATGATGATCTGGGAGAGACTCTTCCTTTTGTTCAACAATTGCCAGGGACAGATATTTCTCTTCTCTTCCCACATGAATTTAGTAGATCGTTTCTCTCTCTACCAAGCAAGAGGGTCTATAATGAGTTCTTCCTCAATCACTCATCCTCTCTGCAACCCCGTTTATCATCTTGGTTAGAAAACACTTCCCAACACTTCCCATACCCAGAACAAATTCAATTTTTTTTCAGTTCTCTTAAGAACCAGAGAGCTGCACATGCTCTCCCTCTTCAGAAAATGGTCACCATACCCATTCCTCTACTTCTTCCCTCTCTACCCATGATTTTCCTTTCATTTCCTGCCTTCTGTAGCAAGATTTCGTGGGTCATCCTAGAGTCTTGTAGATGGGTACTTTTATGTCCATGATTCCGAGGCAAGGAAGTTATGGTACAAACCCATTTTTGTTCATAAATGTGGGAAGTTGATATTTCAACTGCTAACTTCCTCCATCAATCAATTCTAGAAAATGGGCAATCTGGATTTTTCTTGAATTTTAAATTAGAAAGGGAAATTTCCTCATTGTTTCCCTCTCATGGCATAATGACCTGTATAGGAAATCCCCCTCAACATTTGTCCAACATTTTCCTTTTTACATCAGTAGCATAAATATTTACACTATCGTTTTAGAAAAATATAACTATATTTACAAGCTGGGGGAAATAGGGGTATTACACATCATAACCATCAAATAATAGATCAAAAGATATTAGGAGAGTAGAATATGAGAGATCATGGTTTAAATTCCAATAGAATATAACAAGGGATATGATGAAAAATACTTAAGGGCCATACTTTTATGGAGATACAATTAGTTCATATATATGGTAGGAAGAGAAAAGATAAAATATAAAAAGATAAAGTACAAGTGGCTTGGAGAATATAAATTGAATACAATGTATCAGAATGGGCCAACGAAGTTAGAGACACTAGAAAGTTTGTCATAACTTGGTTGAGGAATGTCTCTTGGTTGAGGATATCTTTGACATAAGGAAGACATCAGGTTTGGGTGAGAAGCCTTGCTTATTTAAAAGTACAAAATTAGAGAGTGAAATCTTGATATGGGTTGGATGGAGGACCTATCCTTATTCATCAACAAGAATGACCAACCTAAGTTATCACATCAGGCGTCATATAATCAATAAGTAGTCACTTGGTGTGCATGGATTGTAGGTTTAAAACAATAAGTAAAATGGTTTGACCATGTAGAGGAACCATAAAGATAGGTATATGAACAATAAGACAATGGAAAGAAAATTGATGATGGATGGAAAAAAACCATATGGTGACATTGGAGAACATTCATTATAAGACAATGCAAATAAGTGATATCCAAGCACTTCTAGTGGAGACAATTTCAACATTCAAAATCAATTTTGTGAAAAAGTTAAATAGACATGAGGTAGTCCCTAGAATTATCTTTGGGACAAGTTGGGAAATTGACATATGGGGAGTAAAGTAACATAAGACTTGAAAGTGACGAAGGGGATCCAAGGGGGATATAGAGGAAACAATAATTAAGGATGCAAGTAGACTTATATTACAATTAGGATATGGACATATTGAATATTAAATTATTATGATTATAGCATTAATATTTGAATTACCATGAATTATAGAATACATAACAACTACAAGGTAAAGGCATTTCATTGAAACCATTTTTTCTGTATTAGTAAATGTTTCTTTCATGGAAAGTAGTTAACCTAACATTGCATTCACATGGTACATATTATATTTTCTTCGTTTTATCACTAAAACATATCCCACATGGAGCTTGAAGAAGGACCTCCAAGAAGAGAACACACAACTTTCACCACTTCATGTTACCCATGTTGATAATCATATTGAATGTACTTACTATGTGCTTTAAACAATAATTTTGGGAGAAACATTTTAAATAGATTTAAATTCAATTTGGATTAGTTGTGATAAAATCCCACCAATATGTTATTATGGGTGTTAAAATGGACTTATTAGCAAGTTGATGTTGTTGGACACAGTGGTATGATATTGTCATTGATGTCAACATGGTGCAGAAGAATCCAGTATAAACCCAAAGCTGAGAAGGAAGACTGTTAATCGAAGCTCAGAATAGATGGCACATTTGAAATAACACATGAGATATAGTTCTGTGAGTAAATAAATCCTTTTGTAAAGGATCGAGTTACATGAACCGTTCATTCTTAGTTCAGGAAAATCCAGGATCGTTAGATCGAGGTAAAGTCAGAGGTTGGGAAGGATTAAATCTCAACCGTTAGATATGAATCAATAGACAAGAAAAAATCCAGTAAAAGCTCAGATAAACCCAGAATTCCCGAACTCCGGAGCCCTGGAGTTAACATAAGCCATCGATCAAGACAAGAAAATATCTACGGTGATATATCTATTTGACACTTCAACAATGATCGAAGGATGGTATAAAAGTGCCAAATTTCCCGAAGCCATGAAGTATTGAAGCCACAATGTAACTTCCCCAGCCACCAACAGGTCAGGCAATGCCACTACTCAGATGCTTCACCAAGCTTTGATACCAATCGGTAACATCCCCGACCAACAACAGTGCCCGGGTATTGATACCACTACAGAATATTCACATAGATATAATATATGCATTTTAATGAATTAAAACACTTAATCACAATAATCACAGAATTACTGCTACCATACATAATCAATGGAATTAATAGTAGTTCATATACACAATGGAACACATGATAACATTCAAGCATCAATAGCACAAACATGCATAACATATAAATTAAGCACATATTGATACTTATCATTTTAATTGGAGCAACACCACCAATTGCGTGAAGACCTTCCACGAACCTCCCAGCCTTAGACTGCGCTGCTCATCACTCTCAGCATTATGTCACCCCCGAGCTGGGACTAAGCTCCACCAGGTAAGGGAATCCTAGGTTAGGCAAGGTCAACATGAAGAC
The DNA here is from genome assembly GCA_009831015.1 of Picea engelmannii. Classification (NCBI taxonomy): domain Eukaryota; kingdom Viridiplantae; phylum Streptophyta; class Pinopsida; order Pinales; family Pinaceae; genus Picea; species Picea engelmannii. The sequence goes on from ML811048.1 coordinate 73,781, forward strand.
ACACAGTTTATTAAGAAGGATTCTCTCCCAGGAGCCACTTATGCCCACTGCTCACAAACTCTCATTGCCCACATACCTGTCCCACGCCATGATTATACACCTTCACTGTCACACAGGACAGTCCATCGACTTCTTCACCTCCCATACCTTGGGCTTCAACAACATGCCGAACCGGAATTCTCAGAGATTTGTAGCAGCTACGAGACTCCTTCCAGGAGAACTCACTTCCACAACACACTCTCTCACCTGGAGAGAGTTGCCCACAGACCCAAAAACCTACTTCTTCAGCCAAAACCACCTCCCTCACCTGGAGAGAGTGTTGCACACAGGCCTGACAAACTGCTTCTTCAACTCCGTTCCCGCAAAGGGAGGACAACAACAAGACTAAACAAAGAACAAACGACGATAACAAACCACACTCAGCCGAGGAACTGCATGGCCACAACAACCAACGGTTATGACACACACAACACAAACAAATATGGGGTGCTCGGGCTTCAAAGAAGACACGGCTCAATCCACGGGTTCTCAATGGGTTTAGAATGCATGACCAGAGGACAAAACACAGAGGCTAGATGAAAATCACGAGACACATAGGTCGGATTTTCCCTTTCCACTAGTTTCTCAGATGTGCGAGGTTATGCCGAGGGCAGACACAGAGGCCCGTGAGTTAAGGGGGAGGATCGAAGAATGAGAGAGTGACCCCTAGCTTGCCTCCGTTTGGGTTATGCTCGCATAATTTAGATGATAATCTGGCCTTTCATTGACATCATCTTTGTGTATGTTAATTGATTACATTAAATACAATAATTTAATTAATTGTATTTCTTACCTTTACAACCTTGCACAGGGAGAGAAAGGGTTCAGGCATTCGACTACTTTGGCTTGTGGAATCCCATCACCCAAACATCCCGGAGCTCCGAAATCCCAAATTTCCGAAGACCACGAGATTGTTAAAGCATTTGGTCATATTCTCTTTGGTCTCAGGTCTTTTACGCTCGAGGGGCTTTAACCTCCATTTTTAGAATAATAATAATAATAATAATAATCATATGTATATAGACATATATACATATATTTCGATAGTCTTACTGATTTTGTTACTTGGAATATTTAAAGGAAAATTATTTTCTCTTACAGAAAAATAAGGGAATGAAAAACATATTTTTTTCAGGCTTTATAAAGATATTTAATAAAAGTTTATATTCCAAGGAAATTTCTCCATTCTTTAAATTAAAAAAATAAAATTATAATCTCTCCCTTCTCGTGGGTAAATGAGTAGAATTTTATTTCCTTATTACCGTGCTTTGGTACTCTTACTAAATTTAAGGAAAATGGTCCTAATACAAAGATTTACACCCGCAGTAAATTCAATGTTTCTACCAGGATTTACTGGCCACCAAAATTTAAGGGGATTCTTCCCAAATTTAGGAGATTTAACACAACTTTAACATAATTGTTTATTAATGCCCAAAATTAACATAAACGTTTCTTAAATTCCAAATGATATTTTTGGAGCTTTTATATTTTAAGAAATTTAGGAAATTCCTCATTTACAATGCATTTTAACGTCTAATAACATTTGGACTATTTCCTTAAAGCACAACTACAATTTTGAAATATGTTACTTACTAGGTATTCTAACATAGAACTCTAGAGGGCCTTTAGATAATGATCAGCCTTAGGCAAAAAGTCCGTCTTTATCTTTTGAATTTCTATAGCGATTCTAGTTAATTTGTTTGTTCTCATTAGAAACAAAAGATGGGGTGTAAGTGTAGATCAACCTTAAAAATTTCACCCAGAGGATCTTATTTTAACACACAAAAAAACAAGAGATAAGGAAGTAAATCAAATGAGCTTCAACTAAAACATTCTCTTCCTTTTACCTAAATTTCTAAAGCCACTTTTGTCATAAATTAAACTTACATAGGTCTTTAAACACAGTCTGTAACTTTCTTTGAACTTGACACTATAGATATTTAGCTAAAATATACTTATCTAGGACTCCAAAAATGCTACAACTGCTGAAAGGGGTGCCCTTTTCATCCCAACCGTAGGAACAACAACTCCTGGATGGATTTATCACTGGCCACCCTCTAGCCAAGTCATGATTATCTGGGAGAGACTCTTCCTTTTGTTTAACAATTGCCAGGGACAAAGATTTCTCTCCTCTTCCCACATTAATTTAGTAGATCGTTTCTCTCTCTACCAAGCAAGAGGGTCTGTAATGAGTTCTTCCTCAATCATTCATCCTCTCTGCAACCCCATTTATCAACTTGGTTAGAAAACACTTCCCAACACTTCCCATACCCAGAACAAATTCAATTTTTTTTTCCAGTTCTCTTCAGAACCAGAGAGCTTCACATGCTCTCCCTCTTTAGAAAATGGTCACCAGACCCATTCCTCTACTTGTTCCCTCTCTACCGATGATTTTCTTTTCATTTCCTGCCTTCTGTAGCAAGATTTCCCGAGTCATCCTAGAGTCTTGTAGATGGGTACTTTTATGTCCATGATTCCGAGGCAAGGAGTTATGGTACAAACCCATTTTTGTTCATAAATGTGGGAAGTTTATATTTCAACTGCTAACTTCCTCCATCAATCAATTCTAGAAAATGGGCAATCTGGATTTTTCTTGAATTTTAAACTAGAAAGGGAAATTTCCTCATTGTTTCCCTCTCATGGAATAATGACCTGTATAGGAAATCCCCCTCAACATTTGTCCAACATTTTCCTTTTTACATCAGTAGCATAAATATTTACACTATCATTTTAGAAAAATATAGCTATATTTACAAGCTGGGGGAAATAGGGGTATTACACATCATAACCATCAAATAATAGATCAAAATATATTAGGAGAGTAGAATATGAGAGATCATGGTTTAAATTCCAATAGAATATACAAGGGATATGATGAAAAATACTTAAGGGCCATACTTTTATGGAGATAAAATTAGTTCATATATATGGTAGGAAGAGAAAAGATAAAATAGAAAAAGATAAAGTACAAGTGGCTTGGACCATATAAATTGAATACAATGTATCAGAATGGGCCAACGAAGTTAGAGACACTAGAAAGTTTGTCATAACTTGGTTGAGGCATGTCTCTTGGTTGAGGATATCTTTGACATAAGGAAGACATCAGGTTGGGGTGAGAAGCCTTGCTTATTTAAGACTACAAAATTAGAGAGTGAAATCTTGATATGGGTTGGATAGAGGACCTATCCTTATTCATCGACAAGAATGACCAACCTAAGTTATCACATTAGGGGTCATATAATCAATAAGTAGTCACTTGGTGTGCATGGATTGTAGGTTTAAAACAATAACTAAAATGGTGGCCAATTGACCATGTAGA
>ML811048.1:82560-99481 GCA_009831015.1 Picea engelmannii
TTCACATGGTACATATTATATTTTCTTAGTTTTATCACTAAAACATATCCCACATGGAGCTTGAAGAAGGACCTCCAAGAAGAGAACACACAACTTTCACCACTTCATGTTACCCATGTTGATAATCATATTGAATGTACTTAATATGTGCTTTAAACAATAATTTTGGGAGAAACATTTTAAATAGATTTAAATTCAATTTGGATTAGTTGTGATAAAATCCCACCAATATGTTATTATGGGTGTTAAAATGGACTTATTAGCAAGTTGATGTTGTTGGACACAGTGTTATGATATTGTCATTGATGTCAACAGGGTGCAGAAGAATCCAGTATAAACCCAAAGCTCAGAAGGAAGAATGTTAATCGAAGCTCATAATAGATGGCGCATTTGAAATAACACATGAGACATAGTTCTGTGAGTAAATAAATCCTTTTGTAAAGGATTGAGTTATAGGAACCGTTCATTCTTAGTTCAGTTAGGACCCTACAATGTACCTTTTTGCTCACACTTTTGTCTACCATTACATCCTTTTTCCACTCACATTTAAACTTATATTATCACCTTACCCTATCTCCCCAAAGGTATATAACGTCTCTTCTCTTTGCTATATGTTTAATCTGTTTTGCATATAATTTTACATTACTCTCGTACTTAACCGTTGATCAGAAATATATAAGTATTGAAACAGTTCAAACTGCAGATGAGCATTGCTGTTTAAAGGCTCGTTGCTGAAACAACCAAAGCACGCAAACCTCGTGGCTGAAACAGTCCATGGTCTACGATGTTGAAACAACAACTCACACAAGAAGAAGCTGTTACACTCTCTGTGGTCTACGATGCTGAAACAACAACTCACACAAGAAGAAGCTGTTACACTCTCTGTGGTCTACGATGCTGAAACAACAACACAAAGCTGTTAAACTGACCACAACAGCTGCACCTTGAGCCAGAATTAACCATCGCTGCTACGTGAAACCATGTTGCTGAAATAGTCAGAACGCAAATCCCGTTGTGGAAACAGCCCGCGATTTGCGATGCTGAAACATCATACATTATCAGTAACAAGAAGATAAATAAAGAAGCTGTTACTCCAGTCGCAACAACAACACCTCACTTAGCACCTTTTAAACTATTGTAATAGCATTCTGTTACAGGAGACCAGGATATCCTATTCCAGTATAGAGATTAGATCTGACTAAGAATAGGACTCGATGTACACATGTAATTTGATGATCAAATTGTATCGAGGGGATTCTCCTCTTTAAATAAGAGGAAATCATCATTAGAGGGAACCTTTTTTTTGGCTAAGAAAGGATTTACAGAGAAGGATGTGTTTACTTTAGACATTGTAACATGATACAATTGACAGATGAATAAAAGATTGTTCTGAGCATTTATTTCTAGTTCCTTTCATTTCAAGGGAATCTTGTGAGAAGGGAGGGCCCACCTTCTTCACAAGATTCACCCATTAGCTCTGTAGTGTGTTAGTGTTATTCTGTTTATGCCTTGATTAAATTCTGTTTTGCTGAAACACTACTTTACTGAACTCTGTTTTGCTGAAACTCTGCTTTACTGATTGTTACATTGTTTCCATATGATTCATGCTTGGGTAACTGTTAATCATTCTAGTTAGCAATCCTGTTTGGTAAATTTATGAAAGTGTGATGATCAAAAACAGGTGCTGAAGATTCCTGCTTGGGGAATAGGGTCCTGTTCTCTGCTAAGAGATAGTTAGCCTTCAGTGGGTGTCAAACATTTCAATTAGTAATGAGTTCATGAAAGTGCGATGATCGGAAACAGGTGCTGAAGATTCCTTCTTGGGGAATAGGGTCCCATTCTCTATTCCAGAATAGCTGGTCTTTCCTTTTGCAACATCTTGAAAGATTTCTTTCCTAGGTTGTTATTTCTTAATGTAATCCAGGATTCTTTGGATAATTATTTCTTTAAACTTTGAACTTTGCAATAGGTAGGTTGCTTTCCTGTAATTCAAAGTAGAACTTTAGTTTGTTCAAGGCAAGGTGTGATTAATGTATTTCTACTACAACTCTAGATTACTTTTGAGATTGAGCATATACAGTGTGTGATTACCTTTGAAATAAATAGACTTCCCTGGGTTGACAATTTATGTAGCACTTGATTGTTTAGTTAAATAAGCAATTATAGTGACCAACAGTTAGATCGAGGTAAAGTCAGAGGTTGGGAAGGATTAAATCTCAACCGTAAAATATGAATCAATAGACAAGAAAAAATCCAGTAAAATCTCAGATAAACCCAGAATTCCTGAACTCCGGAGCCCTGGAGTTAACATAATCCATCGATCAAGACAAGAAAATATCTACGGTGATATATCTATTTAACACTTCAACAATGATCGAAGGATGGTATAAAAGTTCCAAAACTCCTGCAGCCATGAAGTATTGAAGCCATGAAGTAACTTCCCCAACCACCAACAGGTCGGGCAATGCCACTACTCAAATGCTTCACTTAGCTTTGATACCAATCGGTAACATCCCCGACCAACAACAGTGCCCGAGTAATGCTACCACTACAGAATATTCACATATATATAATATATGCATTTTAATGAATTAAAACACTTAATCACAATAATAAAAAAATTACTGGTACCATACATATTCAATGGAATTAATAGTAGTTCATATACGCAATGGAACACATGATAACATTCAAGCATTAGTAGCACAAACATGCATAACATATAAATTAAGCACATACTGATACTTATCATTTTAATTGGAGCAACACCACCAACTGCATGCAGACCTTCCATGAACCTCCCAGCCTTGGACTATGCTGCTCATCATTCTCAGCATTATGTCACCCCCGAGTTGGGACTAAGCTCCATCGGGTAAGGGAATCCTAGGTTAGGAAAGGTCAACATGAAGACACACAGTTTATGAAGAAGGATTCTCTCCTAGGAGCCACTTATGCCCATTTCTCACAAAATCTCATTCCCCACATGCCTGTGCCACCCCAGGATTATACACCTTCACTGTCACACAAGACATTCCATCGAGTGCTTTACCTCGCATGCCTTGGGCCTCAACAACATGCCGAGCCGAAATTCTCAGAGATTTGTAGCAGCTACGAGACTCCTTCCAGGAGAACTCACTTCCACAACACACTCTCTCACCTGGAGAGAGTTTCCCACAGACCTGACAACCTGCTTCTTTAGCCACAACCACCTCCCTCACCTGGAGAGAGTGTTGCACATAGGACTGACAAAATGCTTCTTCAACAGGAACAAACGATGAAAACAAACCACACTCAGCCAAGGAACTGCATGGCCACATCAACCAATGGTTATGACACACACAACACAGACAAATATGGGGTGCTCGGGCTCAAAGAAGACACGGCTCAGTCCACGGGTTCTCACTGGGTTCAGAATGCATGACCAGAGGACAAAACACAGAGTTCAAAACGTAGAGGCTAGATGAAAATCACGAGACACACAGGTTGGCTTTTCCCTTCCCACTGGTTTCTCAGATGTGCAAGGTTATGCCGAGGGAAGACGCAGAGGCCCGCAAGTTCAGGCAGAGGATCGAAGAATGAGAGAGCGACCCCTAGCTCGCCTCTGTTTGGGTTCTGCTCGCATAATTCAGATGATAATCTGGCCTTTCATTGACATCATCTTTGTGTATGTTAATTGATCACATTAAATATAATAATTTAATTAATTGTATTTCTTACCTTTACAACCTTGCACAGGGAGAGAAAGGGTTCAGGCATTTGGCTACTTTGGCTCATGGAATCCCATCACCCAAACATCCCGGAGCTCCGAAATCCCAAATTTCTGAAGACCACGAGATGGTTAAAGAATTTGGTCATCATTTATTCCCTGGTGTGTATGACATTAAAATAATAAAAAATATATTCTCTTTGGTCTCAAGTCTTTTACGCTCGAGGGGCTTTAACCTCCATTTTTAGAATAATAATAATAATAATAATCATATGTATATAGACATATATACATATATTTCAATAGTCTTACTGAGTTTTGTTACTTGGAATATTTAAAGGAAAATTATTTTCTCTTACAGAAAAATAAGGGAAGGAAAAACATATTTTTTCAGGCTTTATAAAGAGATTTAATAAAAGTTTATATTCCAAGGAAATTTCTCCATTCTTTAAATTAAAAAAATAAAATTATAATCTCTCCCTTCTCGTGGGTAAATGAGTAGAATTTTATTTCCTTGTTACTGTGCTTTACTACTCTTACTAAATTTAAGGAAAATGGTCCTAATACAAAGATTTACCCCCGTGGTAAATTCAATGTTTCTACCAGGATTTACTGGCCACCAAAATTTAAGGGGATTCTTCCCAAATTTAGGAGATTTAACACAACTTTAACATAATTGTTTATTAATTCCCCAAATTAACATAAACGTTTCTGAAATTCCAAATGATATTTTTGGAGCTTTTATATTTTAAGAAATTTAGGAAATTCCTCATTACATTGCATTTTCACGTCTAATAACATTTTGACTATTTCCTTAAAGCACGACTACAATTTTGAAATATGTTACTTACTAGGTATTCTAACACAAAACTCCAGAGAGCCTTTAGATAATGACCAGCCTTAGGCAAAAAGTCCGTCTTTATCTTTTAAATTTCTGTAGAGATTCTAGTTAATTTGTCTATTCTCATTAGAAACAAAAGATGGGGTGTAAGTGTAGATCAGCCTTAAAAATTTCACCCATAAATCTTATTTTAACACACAAAAAGTCAAGAGATAAAGAAGTAAATCAAATGAGCTTCAACTAAAACATTCTCTTCCTTTTACCTAAATTTCTAAAGCCACTTTTGTCATAAATTAAACTTACATAGGTCTTTAAACACAGTCTGTAACTTTCTCTGAACTTGACACTATAGATATTTAGATAAAATATACTTATCTAGGACTCCAAAAATGCTACAACTGCTGAAAGGGGTTCCCTTTTCATCCCAACCGTAGGAACAACAACTCCTAGATGGATTTACCACTGGCCACCCCCTAGCCAAGTCATGATTATCTGGGAGAGACTCTTCCTTTTGTTCAACAATTGCCAGGGACAAAGATTTCTCTCCTCTTCCCACATGAATTTAGTAGATCGTTTCTCACTCTACCAAGCAAGAGGGTCTATAATGATTTCTTCCTCAATCACTCATCCTCTCTTCAACGTCGTTTATCAGCTTGGTTAGAAAACACTTCCCAACACTTCCCATACCTAGAACAAATTCATTTTTTTTTTTCAATTCTCTTAAGAACCAGAGAGCTGCACATGCTCTCCCTCTTTAGAAAATGGTCACCAGACCCATTCCTCTACTTCTTCCCTCTCTATCGATGATTTTCCTTTCATTTCCTGCCTTCTGTAGCAAGATTTCGTGGGTCATCCTAGAGTTTTGTAGATGGGTAATTTTATGTCCATGATTCTGAGGCAAGGAAGTTATGGTAAAAACCCATTTTTGTTCATAAATGTGGGAAGTTGATATTTCAACTGCTAACTTCCTCCATCAATCAATTCTAGAAAATAGGCAATTTGGATTTTTCTTGAATTTTAAATTAGAAAGGGAAATTTCCTCACTGTTTCTCTCTCATGGCATAATGACCTGTATAGGAAATCCCCCGCAACATTTGTCCAACATTTTCCTTTTTACATCAGTAGCATAAATATTTACACTATCGTTTTAGAAAAATATAGCTATATTTACAAGCTGGGGGAAATAGGGTTATTACACATCATAACCATCAAATAATAGATCAAAAAATATTAGGAGAGTAGAATATGAGAGATCATGGTTTAAATTCCAATAGAATATAACAAGGGATATGATGAAAAATACTTAAGGGCCATACTTTTATGGAGATACAATTAGTTCATATATATGGTAGGAAGAGAAAAGGTAAAATAGAAAAAGATAAAGTACAAGTGTCTTGGACTATATAAATTGAATACAATGTATCAGAATGGGCCAACGAAGTTAGAGACACTAGAAAGTTTGTCATAACTTGGTTGAGGAATGTCTCTTGGTCGAGGATATCTTTGACATAAGGAAGACATCAGGTTGGGGTGAGAAGCCTTACTTATTTAAACCTACAAAATTAGAGAGTGAAATCTTGATATGGGTTGGATGGAGGACCTATCCTTATTCATCGACAAGAATGACCAACCTAAGTTATCACATCAGGGGTCATATAATCAATAAGTAGTCACTTGTTGTGCATGGATTGTAGGTTTAAAACAATAACTAAAATGGTGGCCAATTGACCATGTAGAGGAACCATAAAAAAAGGTATATGAACAATAAGACAATGGAAAGAAAATTGATGATGGATGGAAAAACACCATATGGTGACATTGGAGAACATTCATTATAAGACAATGCAAATAAGTGATATCCAAGCAGTTCGAGTGGAGACAATTTCAACATTCAAAATCAATTTTGTGAAAAAGTTAAATAGACATGAGGTAGTTCCTAGAATTGTCTTTGGGACAAGGTGGGAAATTGACATATGGGGAGTAAAGTAACATAAGACTTGAAAGTGATGAAGGGGATCCAAGGGGGATATAGAGGAAACAATAATTAAGGATGCAAGTAGACTTATATTACAATTAGGATATGGACATATTGAATATTAATTTATTATGATTATAGCATTAATATTTGAATTACTATGAATTATAGAATACATAACAACTACAAGGTAAAGGCATTTCATTGAAACCATTTTTTTCTGTATTAGTAAATGTTTCTTTCATGGAAAGCAATTAACCTAACATTGCATTCACATGGTACATATCATATTTTCTTAGTTTTATCACTAAAACATATCCCACATGGAGCTTGAAGAAGGACCTCCAAGAAGAGAACACACAACTTTCACCACTTCATGTTACCCATGTTGATAATCATATTGAATGTACTTACTATGTGCTTTAAACAATAATTTTGGGAGAAACATTTTAAATAGATTTAAATTCAATTTGGATTAGTTGTGATAAAATCCCACCAATATGTTATTATGGGTGTTAAAATGGACTTATTAGCAAGTTGATGTTGTTGGACACAGTGGTATGATATTGTCATTGAAGTCAACAGGGTGCAGAAGAATCTAGTATAAATCCAAATCTCAGAAGGAAGAATGTTAATCGAAGCTCAGAATAGATGGCACATTTGAAATAACACATGAGACATAGTTCTATGAGTAAATAAATCCTTTTGTAAAGGATCGAGTTACAGGAACCGTTCATTCTTAGTTCAGGAAAATCCAGGATCGTTAGATCGAGGTAAAGTTAGAGGTAGGTAAGGATTAAATCTCAACCGTCAGATATGAATCAATATACAAGAAAAAATCTAGTAAAAGCTTAGATAAACCCAGAATTCCCGAACTCTGGAGCCCTGGAGTTATCATAAGCCATCGATCAAGACAAGAAAATATCTACGGTGATATATCTATTTGACACTTCAACAATGATTGAAGGATGGTATAAAAGTGCCAAAACTCTCGAATGCATGAAGTATTGAAGCCACAATGTAACTTCCCCAACCACCAACAGGTCGGGCAATGCCACTACTCAGACACTTCACTTAGCTTTGATACCAATCGGTAACATCCCCGACCAACAACAATGCTCAGGTAATGTTACCACTACAAAATATTCACATATATATAATATATGCATTTTAATGAATTAAAACACTTAATCACAATAATCACAGATTTACTGCTACCATACATAATCAATGGAATTAATAGTAGTTCATATACGCAATGGAACACATGATAACATTCAATCATCAAGAGCACAAACATGCATAACATATAAATTAAGCACATATTGATACTTATCGTTTTAATTGGAGCAACACTACCAACTGCGTGTAGACCTTCCACGAACCTCCCAACCTTAAACTACACTGCTCATCACTCTCAACATTATGTCACCCCCGAGCTGGGACTAAGCTCCACCGGGTAAGGGAATCCTAGGTTAGGCAAGGTCAACATGAAGACACACAGTTTATGAAGAAGGATTCTCTCCCAGGAGCCACTTATGCCCACTTCTCACAAACTCTCATTCCCCACATGCCTGTCCCACCTCAGGAGTATACACCTTCATTGTCACACATGAAAATCCATCGACTGCTTCACCTCCCATGCCTTGGGCTTCAATAACATGCCGAACCGAAATTCTCAGAGATTTGTAGCATCTACGAGACTCCTTCCAGGAGAACTCACTTCCACAACACACTCTCTCACCTGGAGAGAGTTGCCCATAGATCCGACAACCTGCTTCTTCAGCCACAACCACCTCCCTCACCTGGAGAGAGTGTTGCACACAGGCCTGAAAAACTGCTTCTTCAACTCTGTTCCTGCAAAGGGAGGACAACAACAAGACTCAACAAGGAACAAACGACGACAACAAACCACACTCAGCCGAGGAACTTCATGGCCACATCAACCAATGGTTATGACACACACAACATAGACAAATACGGGGTGCTCAGGTTTCAAAGAAGACACGACTCAATCCATGGGTTCTCACTGGTTTCAGAATGCATGACTAGAGGAAAAAACACATAGTTCAAAACGCAGAGGCTAGAAAAAAATCACAAGATACACAGGTCGGATTTTCCCTTCCCACTGGTTTCTTAGATGTGCGAGGTTATGCCGAGGGCAGATGCAGAGGCCCGCGAGTTCAACCAGAGGATCGAAGAATGAGAGAGCGACCCCAACACGACTGACTCACCAGTTTTAACTGCATGCGCCCAGGTCAACACTTGTCTTCTTGGAGCCGCATGAGTTCCATTTAGCATACATTCCTTTTCCAGGAACTTAGGACAACACTTGGTCAATTGACCACCTTAGCCTTTTAGGAAATAATAATAAATTATTAACCCCTTTAGAGGTAATATCCCTAGCTTAGCCCCTAGGCCCAAACACTTAGCCTCCTCCCTTAGCCAACCTTGTGGAAGCTTAGTCCCCCATCATGTTTTCTTCGTGGTTGGTCTACACGCAACGGTGTTTATATTTTGTTAATGATCTGCATAATTACATATACAAAATCATTTTCCTGGCCTTTAACACCTAGGCCCTTCGACCTAATAAACACATAATCCCACCAACTTATATACACTTGGCTCACCAGCCTATAAACATGATTACAATTTACAATATAACTGGGGCTTGTCCTTCGGGATATTACAATCCCCTCCCCTTATTTTTGCATTGTCCTCAGTACAAATCTTTACAAAACATCAACAAAGTTTCCAGTATCTTCAAAAATATGCGGGTATTCTGCCCACATAGCATCCTCATGCTCCCATGTCGCATCCTTAGGACCGTACCAGGTCCACTAGACCTTTACAAGCCCTATGGCTCGATTCCATAGCTGTTTTCTCTTCCGATCCAATATGCACACTAGATGCACTTGCAAGATGCCTTCTTGGTCCACCTGAATCACATTCCAATCAATAGCATGATTAGCATCAGGTATACATTTCTTAAGCAAAGAAACATGAAACACATTATGTACAGTCATGGATGCAGGTAATGCAAGCATATATGCAATGTGTATATATGTATATACAAGCAATTCTAATAACATTATAACTTGTATACAAGATACACAACATACTTATCTTTTGATTGAGAAGACCTTGCATCCCTGAGCAGGGCTATGACTCCATCAAGGAAATGGCTTCCCAAGATAGCCACGATCCACAATCCATATCCACATGGTCTAGGCGAAGGTACCAAACCTAAACAACACTCCAACCAATGGTCTCTCTTCCCCACATGCTTATCCCACCCCAGGAGTGTGCACCTTCACTGTCACACAGTCCATCGGATGTTACACCTCCCTTTCCTTGGGCTTCAGCAACAGGCTGGACATGAATTCTTAGAGCACCATGGCTCGAAGAGTTCCAACTGCCCTCAAAGGTCTCCAATCAACATCTTCCCCGAGCTACTCTTTGTAGTCAACATTCCACTTTAATCAACATCATCTCATCTGCATCACCCATATGCAGTTATCATGAGAAAACATAAAATAATTCATTTAGGAACTCCAATTAGTTCAAAATGGAATTCCACTTTTTTCCACAAAACATGAAATTCTATTTCATAATTCTTCTTGGTTATTGCCATATTAGGAATGCAACCTTCCTTGTGGTTTTCCACAAGCACCAAACTGCATACCATTTTCTTGCCAGGATTCATCTTGCATACTGCCAACATTTGTCAGTATTTCCTGTACATCATAATTCAATTGAAATATGTACAGAACCATATGCAGTGAACTTAGAATTTCCCACACCTAGCAATTCAGTCACAATTACCCAACAATTTAATAAAATAGAATGACTCGTCATTCTATGCATATGCATGTTCATAGTAATATCTGTAAGTTCATTACTTCTTTTTCTGAACAAGAAAATTTCCTGTAGTCAATGCTCATGTGACTACTTGACTTGCAACTTTCCTGTTGCAATGTCTAACACCTCCCTGAAATGTCCTCAACTTCATGAGTTAACAACATTTCAGCTGTTAGTAACAATTATTTCCATGCAATAATATATATGCACGTACTTACAAAACATATTCAACCATTGCATTTAGTATACAATTCTATCACTTACTATGCATGAGTGCAATTCTCCATGCATACTTATTAAGTGCACCTTGCATTGAATTACATAATGCTCTTTATCTCAATCATGTATCTCACCATCCATGAGTTGGAATTCTGGCCAATGTGTTGATACATTCTCCACACACTTCCTATTGTCTTCCCAATTAATTGGATGCCTTCCTTTTCGACCCAAACACTACACCAATAATATAATTCTATGGTGTTCATTAGTGTTAGCAAAAAGGTTGCATTCCAAGTTTTATTTAAAGGTAGGAAGCTTTTAGTACCTTTGTGGCTCATAACCTTTCCATATCCGTACCTTGCCATATCCAACTAGGTCCTGGTCTCATACATGACTAGCTTACTGACATTCATTCCTATAACCAGTTCTTATCTTTAATTCTTTGGTTATTACCCCATAACCAAATTAACATGACATTTTACTATGTCAGTGTGTGCATTCAGAAGCTAAAAAGCTTTTAATTAATATAGGCCTCCAGCCTTTACCACATCCAGTTGTATGCTTTCAATAATATAATCATGTGATTTTATAACATAACTCTGGCTGAGGAAATTCTTACCTAAATTTCCTTTCAACACTTATGAAAAAAGAGTAATAAAAACTCATACCTGCATGACTGCCATTAATAAATTTTATACTACCTGAAAGTCTGATGGCAATAGAAGCTTTAATGCTTCTTTTATCAAACTTATAACCAACACTTTATCTCTCTGTATGTAACAACATCACCAACAAAACTTGCAAACATGAAAACATTCTTTCCTCTGGTTGACCCAACAAGCCATAACATACTTGCTACCACATAAATTGCAGCAACTTCTTTCCCATGTGCAAATTTTCCTTGCTGAACCCAGAAGTCTTCAATTCTTCCCAGATTCCTGAATCTTCTTGTGCTCCCACTGTGATCACTGTGCATGATTATTTCTACCCTTAGCACTTTTGACATAGTGCCCCCACCGCAGTGGGGTTTGATGACCTCCTGGTTAAAGGATATTCAACTCTTCTGAGTCGAATTGAATCTTCGGGCTCATGATTGAACCCAAAACAATTATACACATGCCCCCTTTTTCCTTTAAGCGCAGGTCCTAACAGAACTGCGGGCTATTCTTGTGCACTTCCAACAATCCAAGTTTCAGGTGCTAGCCCCTTTTTCATTAGCCCTTTCCTTCATAAGACCATGGGCTATTACCTCATGGAAAAATGTGATTGTGGGCGTGGGCAAGAGTGGTTTTAGGACAACCTTCTTTTCGCCCCGCAATTCACCTCCAACTGCCATGCATCGCTTTGTTAAAATTGTGGTAAAAATTGCGGCACACTCTCATATGTTTTAACATCCAAGAAAGCTCTGACCCCACAATCCAGCTCATCTGTTGATCTCCAATCCCTTGGCGATGATCTATGATCAACGACTGCTATCTATACTCCTTCCACACGCGATACCAGATCTACATGATTTGGCGACACGTAGATCCATTCCAAATCAATGACTACGGTTGATTCCGGCTCTCCGACCCTCTGGAGTTTCAACTATCAACTATCTGCTTTTCCCCATATGACAACCTTCTAGAGTGGAAGATCTATTGACACCTGTCCTCAACAATTGGACGGTTCTGATGAACTCCAACTCTTTGACCTTCGAGAGTTCTCACGTCTCCACACACACAAATCTTTGGAGTGAATTTCCCCAGAGTGACAGATCTTCTGCCACACGTCCTCTCCAAATCAACGACCCTGATCCTCTTCGAGACTTCGACTATTTTCGACCAAGATCAGATCAACGGTCCTTCGACCTCCTCTTTGATCAATGATTGAGATCTCCTTCAAGAATTCGACGCTTTCATCCTCTGCTTTCCTTTGGAGTGCTACGTACCCGGAGTTCCAAATCTGGCACCACGCATCCACTTTCATATCAACGACCAAGATTTACTTTGACTATTTCTCCTCCTCCTTGTCCATAAACTTCCAAATTTGTGGATCTTACGCCTCCTGTCCTCCTTGATGATGGACAATCCCAAATCACTTCGATACTTGGCGACTTTGACAAGTCCACTTCTCCTGCATACACAAGGGTTAAGTCCACTTTGACAAGTCCACTTCTCTTGGATCTCATAAGCATTTTTTCTTATGAGCTTTAGGACTTAGAATGAGTCCGTCTCCCATGCACTCCTTGCGTTATCTCTTCTGAGATTTTTGATTTACTCAGTCTCCTAAGGGTATAAACCCTTATGTTTCCTTTCAAAGGAAAACTTTGTGCCCTCTTGGAAACCTTCTTCTCAAAGCACACCTTGCTGAGCGTTTTCTACAGAGTGTTCAATAGTTCTGTGAGTATCTTCCTCTGATACTCTTCTCCCTGAACTCGAGAAAGATTTCTCTATGTGCACACTTGCACTTGCTCGATGCTCGCCTGGAAGATCCCTACAGAGTTCTCAATGACTCTATCTCTCTTTGAACTCAAAATAGAGTTCTTCGTGTGAACTCCTTGCACTTATGCTGATGAAGGTTCAATGGTATCTCTCCTGAGCTTATATGAGGTTAAATTACCTCTGTCAACTCACTCCTTGCAGACAATGTGCATTGCTTGCACTCAAAAACTCAAAGAAGAGAAACAATTGAAACCTATTCAATACTTCACCAGTTTACACATTCAAACCAATTTGATTTAAGAAAAACGTTCAGATTTCATTTTATTTCTGAGCTCTTCTCTACTCTATAATCATTTTTGGGCACTAGCCCCTTTCTCTCAGTTCCCAACCCATGCGATCATAGTTCGTGACCAAGTGCTAGATCACTAGATGCTTACTCGGGCCTTTGGCTTCGAAAGATTTCAAAGCACCACACAACAATCTCTCGGAGTTCCATATTACCAAACTCATGAAGTAGGGCGGATCAATCATCCATGTCTACTCAGCATCCGGTGACTGTCACTTACTATGGAACCTCAGGTGTCCGAGTTCCGGTTCTTTGGGTCTTCGAAGCTTCGGAGGATTTCGCATCCACACATCCGATCTGTTAATCTATGAACATTCCCAATCACCTTTGGTGATGTCATTACATCACATCACTTACATTTTCCAATTGCAGGGGCATACGGTAGAGGTTTGGAGTAACCTGCCTTTCATCTTGCAATTCTTCTGACGCCAACATGTAACCCCTCAGTGAAACCACGCTTTGGATTGTGAGACCGCCTTGGATAATTAACTTCCATGCAAATTGGGTCCCCGCAATTCCTCCTGGCTGTCGATCTGGATGTATCGTGATCAATGCCAGTGTGGGTCCTTTGTTCTTTAAGTACGCTACATAACCTCGGTCCCACTAGCCCTGCTCATATGAAAAACCACATGGAAGAATACTAGCGGCTGATACGTGGCCCATTCATATGGGTGACACGTGTCACGTTCTAAATTCCATTTCAATCTTCCACGACTCAGAATCCACTTACACTTGGCACACAACCCATGTGTCCACGTCACCTCCAAGTGATGTCATCATGACTCACTACTTCGGCTCTTCGGAAGCTTTTGCCTTTCACTACTGCGTTTGACCTTTTTAACATTGGCTTGATCCAACGGTCGATATCTCCTCTCTAGATCTACGGTGTAGATCCACTTCGGTGTTTCAGGCTTTGACCCTTCTCTTGTTTCTGGCATCAGACTTCACTAAAGTCGTGAAGTCCAAAGGGCTTCCAGGTTAACTCCTCAACACCTTCCCCAGATCTAAGGGTCGTAAGGGATTTCCCTTCCTTCCGAATAGATCCTACGACACAGAACAAACTCTGTTACTCTGTGGATTTCCAAAGGAGTTCACAACCAATTGCATCGCAACATTACCGGATCTGACGGTCGTGAAGGATTCTCCTTCTCCTGAACAACTCCTAAGGTCAACATTACTCCGCGGCCCAATACCACTTCTATCATGGTTTTATGACACCGCTACTCCTCCTGAGCTTCGTAACATGACCAAGGTAACTTCTTGGCACTCAGGAAGGTTCTGAGGTTCGAAATTGGTCATCCAGACACAATTTCCTCTTGAAACCTTGGGTCCAACAACCACTTATCCAACCCATTCAAGATCATTGTTTGAAACCTTGCCTCTGAACTTGAAGTTTGTCCATTCTGACAACAATTCTTTCCAAAACTTTTTCTTCATTTTCCACTAACATGGCCCATCTAGGCTCAGTGTTGAAAACCATGGCTCTGATACCAATTTGTAACATCCCAAGCCACCAACAGGCCAGACAATGCCACTACTTAGACGCTTCACTTAGCTCTGATACCAATCTGTAACATCCCCGACCAACAATAGTGCCCAGGTAATGCTACCACCACAGAATATTCACATATATATATAATACACGCATTTTAATGAATTAAAACACTTAATCACAATAATCATAGAATCACTTCTACCATACAGAATCAATGGAATTAACAATAGTTCATATACGCAACGGAACACATGATAACATTCAAGCATCAATAGCATAAACATGCATAACATATAAATTAAGCATAGACTGATACTTATCTTTTCAAGTGGAGTAACACCACCAACTGCGTGCAGACCTTCCACGAACCTCCCAGCCTTAGACTGCACTCCTCATCACTCTCAGCAGTAGGTCACCCCCGATATGGGACTGAGCTCCACCGAGCAAGGTAATATTAGGCTAGGTAAGGTCAACATGAATACACACAGTTTATGAGGAAGGATTCTCTCCCAGGAGCCACTTATGCCCACTGTTCACAGACTCTCATTCCCCACATACCTGTCCCACCCTAGGAGTATACACCTTCACTATCACACATGACAATTCATCGACTACTTCACCTCCCTTTCCTTGGGCTTCAACAACAGGCCGGACTGGAATTCTCTGAGTTCTGTAGTATCTATGGGACTCCTTCTAGGAGAACTCACTTCCACAACACAATCTCTCACCTGGAGAGAGTTTCCCACAAGCTTGACTGTTAGAAAAACAGGACCGTGGAGCAATAAAATAAAACAAATGTAGAAACAAAACACAAAAGACACACAATACAAGAGAGACACAGATTTACGTGGTTCACCCAGTGTGGGCTACGTCCACCAGAGAAATTGCCAGGTCCTTCCTTTATTATTATCCAACAAATGAAGGGATACAACCTACAACAAAACCCGCTGTAACTTCCTCTTCTTTCTCTCACAGTCTCCTCTCTCAGAATACAATATTCACCATCATATATAGTCGCAATACATTTCCCTCATAAAATAGGGTTTCCTTCTATGGCAAAAAACCCTAACATAATCTCTACCGTTAGATCTGCGACCTTATAATGAACGGTCCAGATTAACAATGAAATTACAATATACTTTTACAAGGCAATTTTTGCTTCAGGGGCTTCGCCCCCGAAACCCTGCTTGCCCCCAAACCCCCCAACCGGGGGGATAGCCCCCCCGAACCCTGCAGAGGGGGTACCCCCCCTCTGCACTCCCCCACGTGGAAGTGTACATAATTATGGGGTGTAAATACTTCATGGGGTATAAACACGACTGAAATCAAGGACCTCTGAATCAGGAATATAATCATGCTCCACAACCAACAATCTCCCACTTGGAGACTGATCTCAACAACTCCACCGCTGTTGTATATGATGGACTCTAAATCTTCTTGGACCTGGCAAATTTCTCATTTTCATTTTCATTCTTGAAGATCAACTGAAACTGAGCAGGAACTCAGTTTCTCCCTGGTTACTCCCTTTGTTAACATATCTGCAGGATTTTGTCTAGTGTGTATCTTTTCCAGCTTCAATTGTCCATCTTCAAAGGCGATCGTATGAAATGGTACCTAAACTATATATTCTTAGTCTTCGAATGGAAGGATGAGTTCTTTGCAAGGTGAATGGCACGCTGACTGTTACAGTACAATCAACTGTTCTCCTGCTTCTTTCCCAATTCCTCCATAAACCTTTGTAACCAAATCATTTCTTTACTAGCCTCTGTAGCAACGACATACTCTGCCTCTGTTGTTGAAAGTGAAACAACCTTTTGCAGTTTTGAAATCCAACTTACTGTTGTTCCACCTATAGTAAAAACATACCCTGTGGTGCTCCTCCTGCTATCTTTATCACCTACCATATCTGAATCAACATATCCCTGTAGAAAAGTGTCTGAACCTCCAAAACATAATGCATGTGTAGTAGTACCTCTCAAATACCTGAGAATCCACTTTACGGCCTCCCAATGTTCTTTACCTGGATTGTTCATATACCTGCTCACAACTCCCACT
>ML811049.1:28750-43131 GCA_009831015.1 Picea engelmannii
GAATCTCTTCTGCATTATCTATATCACTGTAAATCAGAAAACTTCTAATACAATTGGCTCCCCAAAAACAAAAAGTCCATTCTCAGTCTTGTGAAATTATATTTATACATGATCACCAAACTTTTATTTTTTGTTAGTGATTAATCAACTTCTGAAAACTAACGGTTACATGAATGGGAAATACTAAACCGTTTATATTTCTATCTTTATCTTCTTTGATTAATTTCGATGATGAAAATATCCAAAACAATATTTCATGTCTTCGTTGATGAACTTCCTTCTTCTGTTTTAAGACAACGAATACGTTTTCCCAGAAACTGCACCAAAACTTTGGGAGCTTCTGGAATATCTTTCACCTCAAATAGGAATAACTTTCTCTGTAGTTCAGGCAGACGGTCTTCGATTATATTTCTTGTGAACTTAATAGTTTGTAACTTTAAGTTCGGCATCACTATCCATTTGTCAATTTGTGTGACATTGATTACCTTTATTTGTGGGATCTCTACCTAAATTTCTTCCAGATCCTCCTTGAATCTTAACTGATGCTTACCAATGTTAATTTCTTCTAACAACCCTGGATAGTTGTTTCTTCCAATGTTCAATGAAGCTTTCTCTAAAAGGTCGAAAATTCCTTGACAGTTGTCATTAACCTCTCTAGTTATTTTCTTGTTTTCTGTGAGGTTTTCCTCCCATACCTTGAGTATTATATCACCTTTAATCTGCTCTGAAACATATAGTTTTTGAGTCTCTTTGACCTCCTCTTTTGTTGAAAGAGTCATTGCCTTTTGAAAAGTGGTTCTGGCTACTTTTGCTTCCCTCTCCTTTAAGAGGATATTGTCGAAGGATTTGCTTGTCTCCCGAAAGTAAGTCTGAATAATTTCTAGCTTAGAGATCAATCCCTATTGCACTTTTTATATTTTTGCATGTATTTCCAAGGCCTGGGCTTGGAAAGTTTCCATCTCTACCACTTGATTTTGGATTGAACTAATCTTGTTCTGTAATTGTTTATTCATTTCTTCTTGTTGTAGGACCTTTGCTTGACTGACCTGTATCTTCAGGGTTGCTTCATCTAAGCTTGCTTTCAGTTTTTGAATCTCTTGAATGTCATTGAATCTGGCTCATTCTAGACCCTTGTTTATCTCCCGACTGATACTTCTTTCAGTCTCCTTTAATTGACTTTGTAGCTGAGCTATCATCTGATCTTTCTGCTGCAACATAGTTCTCAAATTACCCACAGAGTATAAATTTGCCGATGCTAAGGCTCCCATTGTGCCTGCTATTTCTGTAGCAAATTCCCCCTCTTCAAGTTTTTGTCCATCTACGATGATCTTGTGTTTTTTTATCATCATGTCTCCTCTTAGATGCATTTCCTGTTTTAAGATAGCCTTTCTCTTTTTACTGAAAAAGTAATCAGAGGAAGGAATCTCATCCCTAGAAATAGGTTCGATATCATTAACGTATAGGAATTTCATTTGGGGGTTACCACAAGTAGATTTCAAAGGGGTCAAAGAAGTAATAGGACTTCCAAGCTCCATTCATGTTCTTCCTCCTACTTTTTTGGGAAAATCCTCAGGGATTTTTGTGGATGTTTCCAACTCCTTATCTTTCCTTGACTTTGATTTCTCTATCTAAGGAACTTCTGTTTCTTGTGAAGGCATTTCAATCTCCTTCATATTTCCCTTTGCAGCTGTTGTATCTTGTAACTCTGTTTCAAAACCTGGGGGGGGGGATTCCTTCTCTGGAGGGGGGATCGTGGATTCACCCTGCAAAATATTTGGCAAACAACTTCGCCTGTGGCTTTGGAAGGACATGAAACCAGTCTGTAAGTCGGGTGATAAGGCCCATACCCTATTCAATACCTCCTCATAGGGTTGAACCTCTATGAATATATCATCATAAACAAACTTTTCGTGTTCATAAGCTTTCATATTGCAGTGTATCAGGTGTTTGTTCACTACTTGATAAGGGTCATGCTTTTTGTGCTCAATATTTACTAGTTTTATTTCTTCAAGTGATTTTTCTTCCACCTTGGAATGGCCCAAGTTTAGTAATGAAAATTTCCCGATATACAAAGGGAATATTGGGTAGGATTTATTTTGAGCCGCCATTAGCTCTATTCTGATGCTGCCTTTCACTATTTGGTGCACTACCTCTCTACACATAAGTCTGTCCGTGAGGAATTTTGGAAGTGCATGAGGGGGGATTGAGCACCCATAAACCCTAATGTAAGAGAAGTTTTCATCAACGAACCAGTCAGCTATTTCTTTGAGGTTTTCTGAGACTGTCTCAGAAATGTGAGGGGGTTCATAGCCATAAAACATTTTATGCATTGGAATTACTATCAAATGAAAAATTTCATAAAACACATCTTTAGCATTTTCTTCCCATAGCACATAGTGATACTCGTGAATGGGTTCAAGGCAGGTTATGTTCCAACTCCAATTCATCAGGGGAAATGGAGTCACAAAGTAGATTGCATCCATGATGTACGCCGACATGTAAAAGGCCACTGGCTGACCTTTATATCTTGCAACTCTGTAATTTGAAACCTTTTGGGCTAGGTTATCAGACAAAATCTTGCTCCAGTTAAAAGTGTATCCTTCTGATGCTTATTCTAAAAGAGGCACCCATTCTGCAAGGAAATGGCAGGGATTTGTTTTCCCGAAGAGTCGACACAGCATAATGGCTACATAGACCATGTACTCATTCAAAGATGTTGTGGCATAAATTCCATGGGTATCGGCCCTAAATTTCGATGGACATCTCCACCATACTTTAATAAAGTCAGGATATGTTTGGTCCCCCTCAGTACATTCTTTCCTTTGAAACTCAGCTGTAAATTCGGTATTATAAATGTACTTAGGATTTGGTGAGAGTTTGTACATTACTTGTATATTCTCTGGCCTGAATGAGCCGACAACGACTGCTTGATCATTTAAAATGCTTCTTGTCGGGATATCAACCTTCTCCAAGGCCCAATTGATCATGTCGTTGTATGCCATGAGCCGAGGGCATGCTGCAATCTTATGAAACTCCGATTCTGCTATATCCCGAAGGTGATTCTCGAAATCAACAGGAGAATTTTTTATTTCGTAATCCAGGAGTTCATAGATTTCTCTCCAGGATTTAATTGAGTCGATGGCATGTGGAAAAGTGTCGGATATGATATCTCCTTCTGGGTTACACATGTCCTTTGTATCTTCACTCTTCTTCGGTGCTTTCTTTGGTGCCATAGCTTTATGTTAGATGGAAAACCCATCACATAAAAGAAGCATATGAGCCTGGCCGAATGTGAATTGTCTTTGAAAAACAGAACAAGCATAGGTTTTGGAACACAGACTTTTAATTCGCCTTAAACTCATTTTATGACGAAAACACTAACGCAGCTGACCTATAATTAATTACATTTAATGCAAAAAATATTTTTGAGATACACATTAGTGTCACAACATTTATCAGTTATCTGTTTATTAATATGGCCGTATTTTGGCGCTTTTGAATTTAAAATTCGGAAGATTTCATTCAACAGAAACTAAAAAAAGAACAACCTAAGAAGTTTGATTGTCATTAATCATGCTTCCAAAATAGAGTTAATTCAGTCTAAACACAGATTATGTGTCAAGACTTCGCGTTTTGGGATTTCGGGGATCATGTTGACAAGAGGTATGTTATCGCTGAACCCCGAATCCCGAAATTGCGATAAGATTAACTTAATCTTTAATAATTACTAACTTCCATTTTTCGGGAAATCAGGGATCGGGATTCCACGATTAGATATGTATTAAAACATATGTTCTCAGTAAACCCCGAATCCTGATATTTTTTTAAAATTTGGTCTTAACTCCTTTAGGTTTTAATGTTTGTCGTGATTCTTAAAAAACACACATCAAAATTTAAAGACATTTTAATTTTCCGCCTTTTATTATTTAAAGAATAAAGCTTGTCGGGATTTTAGTACCGGGCTTTTGGAAATGATAGCGAGGGTTATGCTTTATAAAAAGCCGAAACCCGAAAAAGGAAAGTTTTAGTTTTAGAGATAAAAACTTTAAAAATTGTTTCAACAAGAAGTATCATCCATCATATTGATCTGATACCAGGATAAATTATGTCAAACAAAGTAGCATATAGGTTGACACATCGAGAGAATGAGGAGGTAAATAACCAAGTCCAGGAATTGTTAGACAAAGGTTTGGTCAGAGAGAGCTTGAGCCCATGCGCAGTGCCAATTGTGTTGAGCCCAAAGAAAGATGGAGGGTGGAGAATGTGTACAAACTCGAGATCCATTAACAAGATCACCATCAGGTATAGATTTTCTTTGACAAGAATGGATGATTTAATGGATTGTCTAAGTGGAGAAAAATTCTTTTCTAAGATAGATTTGAAGAGTGGATATCACCTGATAAGAATGAGAGAGGGTGATGAATGGAAGACAAACTTTAATACAAATGAAGGTTTGTATGAGTGGCTTGTTATGCCATTTGGCTTAACAAATGCCCCAAGCACTTTTATGAGGTTGATGAATGAAATACTGAAATATTTCATTGGCAAGTTTGTGGTTGTATATCTGGATGATATATTGATATTTAGCATGACTAAAGAGGAGAATTTGAGGCACCTGACACTAATGATGAGGATACTACAGCAGGAGAAGTTGCTGATAAATATGAAGAAGTCCTCTTTTATGAAGACATAACTCATTTACTTGGATTTTGTGATCTCTTCAAATGAACTGAAGATGGATCCAGAAAAGGTGAGAGCAATCAAAGAATATCCATCACCAAGAACCATGTTTGAGGTAAGAAGATTCCATGGGTTAGCAATTTTCTATAGGAAATTCATCAAAGATTTTAGTGGAATTGGTGCACCAATGATGGATACAGTGAAGAAGAATCACAAGTATTTTAAATGGACAGAGGGGGCCTAGAGGAGCTTCAAATTACTGAAGGAGAAAATAAAAGAACGACCAATTCTGGTTTTGCCAAATTTTGAAAAGACATTTCAGGTGAGATGCGATGCAAGTGGAGTTACAATTGGAACAATTTTGAGCCAGGATAATAGCCCTGTTGCCTATTTCAGTGAAAAGTTGAACGAGACTAAGAGGAAATACTCCACATATGACAAGGAGTTTTATGCCATAATTCAAGCCTTGAAGAAGTGGAGACACTACCTTGTCCCATGGGAATTTGTCTTGTATAGCGATAACCAAGCCTTACAATTCATAGCTAGACAGGAAAAACTGAATCAGAAGCATGCAAAGTGAATTGAGTTTATGCAAAATTTTACTTTTGTCATAAAAAATATTGTTGGGAATGCTAACAAAGTTGTTGATGCATTGAGCAGTAGATGTTTGATTCTGTAGGAATTTTACGTAAAGACTTTGGGGTTTGAACACCTGAAGGATATGTATTGTGATGATGCAGATTTCAGGGAGGCATATGAAGGATGTGAAAATCTTGTGCTAAGAGACATGAGACAGTGGGTTGAATACATGGTTCAAGAAGGATTGTTGTTCAAGGGAAACCAATTGTGCATACCAAAATTTTGAATGAGGGATAACCTTTTGAAGGAGAAGCATAATGGAGGATTGGATGGACATTTCAACCATGATAAAACATTGGCATAGTTGAGAACTTCATACTATTGGCCAGTTATGAGGACATAAGTGATAAAATTTGTGAACAGATGTAGAATATGCTAACTTGCAAAAGGAAAAAGACAAAACATTGGATTGTATCAACCATTGTTGATACCAGAAAGGCCTTGGCATGCAATAAGCATGGATTTTGTGTTGGGATTGCCAAGGATGCAAAGAGGATGGGATTCCATATTTGTGGTGGTGGATAGATTTTCAAATATGGAATACTTTATCCCATGCCAAAAGACCAGTGATGCAACCCATGTTGCAAATTTGTTTTTCAAGGAAGTTGTGAGAATTCATGGCCTACCTAGGAGCATTGTCTCGGACAGTGACACAAAATTTGTTGGTCATTTTTGGAGAACATTGTGGAAGAAGTTGGGGACGGATCTGTCCTTCATCTCATCTTATCACCCTCAAACAGATGGATAGACTGAGGTGGTAAACAAAAGTTTGGGAAACTTGTTGAGGAGTTTGCTCACTGAACATCATAATCAATGGGATCAAATTTTGCCACAAGAAAAATTTTCATACAATGACTCACCAAATAGGAGCATTGGAAAGAACCCATTCCAAATATTGTATGGAATGCAACCCAGGGGAGTATTTGAGTTGAGAGACTTAGAACAGAGTGAGATCAGGAGCATTGGAGCAGAATATTTTGCTGCAGAAATGCAGAAAATCCATAGCCAGGTCAGAGGACATTTGCAAAACTCTAGCCAAGAATACAAGCATAGAGTTGATCAACATCACAGGGAGCTTCAATTTGAAGTAGGATATCAGGTTTTGGCATATCTTAGAAAGGAAAGGTTCCCTAGGTGAACACATAACAAATTAAAAATGAAGAAGATATGACCATGTAAGATCTTAAATAAATTTGATGCAAATGCCTATGAGATTGAGTTGTCAGATGATGTGGGAATATCACCCATATTCAACGTTTCAGACCTATATCCTTATAGGAAATATGACATAGAGGCAACAAAAAATCAAGAGAAGGTTCAGTGGGAGAAACAAATTCCTATAGCAGAAAAGCCACAAATGGAGAAGATTGTTGATAAGAGAATTGGCAAGAAGACCAAGAGGAAAACCTATTTTGAATATATGGTCAAGTGGAAAGGGCAACCAATAGAATATGTCAGTTGGGAAAATGAAGATGATATCCAGAAGCATGGAAAGCCGGTGCAGGAGCTCATGGAAAGGAGTCCATGAATGTTTTTTTTCAATAGGAGTATGATGCAAGAGAATCATCAACGAGCACGCGTGGCAGGACAACTCAGCGCCTGGGAATCATTTTAGAATTTCAAACTTTGGGATTTTCGACGAATCTTTTGGAGCTAGTTGGAAAAACAGAAGAAGATCAAACACTTGGGAATAGAATGATCATGAGAGATCAGGGATTTTCACTCCGAGTCTTGAATGTAACTGAACTTAGGTAGCAGTTAGGTTTTCATTTTCAGAGGTAGATGAGTAGTCAGGGGGAACCCTAAGGACCCTCTGAGTCAAATAGAGGTTTTGTATGCCCAAATGAGAATGCTGCGAGTTAGTAGGAATTTTCTATGTTTTAAGTTATTGTTTTGATATTAGTTGTAGCCATTTTACTTTTGAATGAATATAACAGAGGAAAATTGACCCAAATGCATAGCATTGTTACTGCTTACAATTCTCTGTTATTGGATTTTCATAAATGAATGAATTTCATTATGAATGGATGAAATTGTGAATATAAATATAAGTTTCAATTGTTTCTCTTATGTTGAGTGAGTGCTAGGTATGCACACCGAACGCAAGGAGTGCGTTGACGGAATCTGTTTTGATTCCGAAGATCAGAAGAGATAGCACGAAAATTTCCCTTTGCAAAGAGTGCAAAGAGATTGTTGCAAGGTGTTCACAGTCACCCACAAGAAGTAAGTCTTGCGTAAGAATCTACTGCAAGGAGTGCATAGATCTCAAAGGTCAGGAGGAGGAGCTACACCAACCGCTAGATCGACTGCAGGGATAAATCTGGGCCATTGGATTAGAGTCCAAACAGGAGGAACGCGCACAAGGGGAGAACATATATCGTTCATCGGATCTAGATGTGAAGGACCAACAATTGTTGGATCCAAGTAAGGTGCACATATCTTAACCCCTTGAAAATGTACAGGAGAGGCATAATCACGAAATCACGAAATTCTGAAGTCTATCGGAACTGTCCATCAAGTGGGACAGATGACGAGAGATCAACATTTCACTGACTCGTGACTCAGAGAAGTCAAAGGTAGATTTATAAGAACTCGTGAATCGTGAAATCGCGATTTGATCGCATCCGTTAATCATAGGAGGGAGCTGAACCATAGACCTGGTTTTATCGGGAGTTCACAAATTGGGAAATCAGAAGTAAGAGTTATGGGAACTCGCGAAACCTGATTTCTCAACTTGATAGTGGCCGTCAGATCCAGAGGAGTGCGAGCCGTTGATTTGGCGCTATGAAATATCGACATTTTGGGAGTCAGGAGTGAGCGTAATTTGAACTGAGTCGTCGATTCGAGGGAGGATATGGGCTATTAGATCTGAAGCATCAGGAGTTCAGAACTTGGGAGAATGGAGGTGAATCACATCGAGAGTCCCTGATACATGAAATCGTGATGCACTCGAAATATTGGCCCACGTTCATAGCGAATGGGTCACATCGGTGAAGGAGAATAGAGGGGATAGCATATGCTAGGCTCCTGTCGAGATTTTAGAGGTCGAAGAATCGGAGTTGGCTCATACACAAACACCTGACATGTGAAATTGTGATGCACCTTTGGTTAGGAAAGTGGTCACAGTCATGGTCACGTAACGGAAGGAGCTTAGCCAGGGAAAATCTAGCGCTCATTTGGTGTTGAAATTTGAATAACACTCAGGAGAGGGCCTGTGGGTCTCATATGAGAAACGCATTGAGAGAAAGGACCCGTGTAAGTTGATTTGGGGTCCAGTTGAGACCCCAAGAGTCGATTTGACTCAGTATCTTGATCGATCCTAGATCGAGAGGTCGTGCAACCCTTAGGAGGGAAGGGGGGTCTGCATCACATGGGTTCATAATTCACAGGGATCATAGCAATGTCAATCACATATAATAATCAGGTTATTTAAGAATGAGCATGAAACCTCCTTTCCTAGAGAAGTTCTCAAAGATGTTATGCTATTCTACAAGCCAGGTTTGGAGGGGATGCTAGGATGTCCTATTGGGATAGTGATTATTGGATGTGGGATGTTTCTGGGTGAAGACAAATCCATGCCATGTAAGTGGGTGAGGTGGTAAGGGATGTCTGAGCAATGGGTGCATTGATGACAAGGGAATGTATGGCTTACCTATGGGTGCCTCTGAAGAGGGTGAGATGCACCTTGTCATGGATGCAAATGTTTCCAAGCCCATTCATTCCTTTTATATTTTTATCTTATTTCTTTTTCTTTCAAGAGACTATTTAGGGGACACTACCCTGGCGTGGTGGCCAATGGTGACAATGTTACCCACAAGCATTTCACGGAAATGAGAAGGCTGGATTGTGGTGAGACCCCCTTTCTCTTGGCTATGTCACCAAGAGACAATACCCTGGTGCGGTGACCAACTGAATGGTAGTGTCATACTGCTACATGCCCATGGACATAATAGGTTGTCTCATGATGAGACCCCCTATCCTCCAAATAAGTCTTGATTTTATTATTTTTACGGGTCCCTCTATTTCTTCCTGAGAATACTTTTATTTATTTCTCGGGGATCCCTGGGCGAAAACATCTGAAGGTTTCATTCTTTTGGATTTTATATTTTGCCAGCTACTTTTACTCTTAGGGCCTTTAGCCCCTTGTTTTCACAAGGTAAGGTACAACCCTTTGCTAGCTTGGAAAACCCAATGCTCGGACCAATGTATGGGATAGATGAGAGGGGAAAAGATGAAAAGTGGTAAGTATGGTGGGAAAATACGATGACCTTTCATAACCCCCCCCAGTGGAAACTCAAACCCTATGGGAATGAACTTGCTAGGGCATCCTGTCATTCTCCCCAAGTGTGCACAAGTGGAAAGGCATAAGGTCCAAGAACACATTAGAAGTAAAAATAATTAAATGCACATATTCAAATGTTTTGAGAATAAGAGTGACACATACCATGATACCCATAATCATTACCTCATGGATCAAGACCGATTGCTACTAAAGGACCAGACCAATGGGATGGATTTTGCTGCTGCTGACAAGGTGGAGGCATTGAAGAAGACAAAGGATGGGCCCTCCAGGGCCAGGCTATAGTCAATTTGGCTCTTAGTACTCCATTTCTAGGACCTGTGGGCCTCGAGACATAATCTCCTTAGCTATCCCCAAGCTAGGGGATAACAGTAACAACAAGCTTTTACTCGATTCTTGTTCTTGGAACCTATGTCACATAAGTCTGGCTTCCTGCACTCAAGCCACTTATCAACCTCTCTCAACAAGAAAATCTCAAACTTATTATAGAAAGGCTATATAATGAGGACTAAGACCTTCCCAAGACTATACTAGGATCTTATAACCAAGGGGTTCTAAACATGAAGAGACTATAAAAACCTAGGAAAATTATTCAAATAATTGTCGAACATGTAATTATGTCAACTGGTGTTGGCCTCTTATCCAACATAGAAATCTTATTTATATGATGGGAAAGTAGTTCTATTTGTTGGGCCTCAAGATCCAAGGTGTACAAGTGTAGGGCCTCCATGATCTCCACTCATGCCATGCATTTTTCCAATTTTTATTTTTTTGTGCCATTTTGGAAGTTCTCTTAGGTTTCATTAAGGAAATTAGTGAGTAACTTGTGAGTTTTTAGAGGGGAAATTGCAAGCATTAAGTAATAGGCTCAATAACAATATAAGAGGAGTGATAAATCATGGAGAAACCATATGTAATTTTCCAATCAAAGTATACATGGTCAAAGGTGACAAAATATAGCTATAACATCGATGCCAAAGATTACATGGAGGGAAGGTCTGCAAGATTATACATTAAAAGTTGTGATTGATGACTTCCAAAAATTGTGCGGGCCATTGATTGGTGAGAAAATGACAATGATGGATGGCCTCTCACACAAAACCTATAGAATAAATACTGAGTAAAACAAAAAAAATCATCGTGATGGAAATCCAACCATTCACACCAAATTGGATCAATGGTCATTTCTTAGTCATACATTTACTAATGCACTAGTTGCAAGATTGAGTAGTGGGAGATAAATGATGGGAAGGGGTTTCAGGGGATTCACCCAAAATAATCTCTTCTTAAAAGCTAAAGTTCCACAAGAGAGATCAAGCCATTCACAATGATTTAATGGATATATAATGTTTGGTTTTAGTCTTTGGCATGATGCCCCTAGATTAGGCTCCTCTAGTAAGAAAAGAGATGAGCTCTTTCTCTTGAGATCATTAGAACCTTTGTCTGTATAATGATGCATTTTCTCCAACTCAACTTCATATATCCACGTGACTTCTTCTAAGTGTTTACCCTTTCAACAAACTAAATATCTTTTGTTTTCTCACATCTTATTCTTCTTGCAATTATTTCATCTAAAATATCTACAATTTCATCCTTCTCTCACTCAATAATTTTCTCTCTCTAATCAACAACATAATCATCATCTCGATCTTCTATACCTTTATGAAATTCATGCAAGTATTCAACATTAAATGTTGGTGAAATATCTAAACCCTCAAGTAATTCCAACACATATGCATTATAAAAATTCCTATTCAAGATTTTATATGGCCCTATTTTCTTCATCTTCATCTTAATATGGAAACATTTTCTTCCTGAAATGTGTCAATACAATATATCCTTCTTCATATCTCTTCATTTGTCCTTTCATATCAACTATTTACTTATAGATCTAACTACTCTTATGTACTACTACAACACCTACTCATGCACTTCTTTCATGTGTTTAGCAAATGATTGTTCATTTATAATTTTCTTGCTTGTTTCATGAAAAAGTTCCAAATTTTTAACTCCTCTTGGTAATCTTCCATTCACAACCTGAAAGTATATTTTTTCTTGTAGACATGTTCACTTAGTTGTTGTATGCAAATTCAACTTGTGAAAACACCAAATCCCACTATCCTGGTTTCACTCCAATTAAGCATCTCAACAAATTTCCAAGGCTTTCATTCACAATTCCAGGTTGTCCATTAGTTTACAGGTGATATACAAAACTAAACAGGAACTTTGTATCTAGATTTTTCCATGAAGTTCTTTAGAAATGACAAACAAATTTGTTGCCCTTATCTAAAGTTATGCTTCTTGGAAAACCATGTAAGACAACAATTTTCTTAAATAATAAAATGGCTATGCTCATGACATCATTAGTCTTCTTACAAGGAAAAAACATGTCATTTTTAAAAATCTAGCAATACTAACAAAAATAGAGTCATTACCGTGTTGGGTTATATACAATTCCAACACAAAATCCATCTTGATGTCCTCCCAAAGTGATTTTGGTACTTGCAATGGTGTATACAAACCGATATTTTGACTTCTTAATTTAGCATGTTGAAAAACTCTACAAGTTTTAACCCATTTCTTCATATTCTTAGCAATTCTAGGCCAACAAAATCATTCTCCAATCAAGGATGGAGTTTTATCAATGCAAAAATGTCCACTCAAGCCACCATTATGTAGCTCTTTGATGATATTTCCCCTCAATGAACCTATAGTAATACACAATTGTTGATTTGTAAACAAGAAACCCTCTTGGATAACATAATGCAAGAAAGGGGTTCAATCACCACCCACGGGGGCTTCACATTATTGACAAATATCTTATCACATTCATTCATAAAGGGGGTTTTTAAATTGTGAAAAATAGAGTCAATATATTGTAGGTATTGGGGGGGACGGGTGTGGGTATCATGGAGTTTATAGGTATTGGGGGGGAGGGGGTATAAATAGGGGTATCTAGTAAAAATAGGGGTTTCTTTTATTGGAAAGATGTATTGGGAGGGGGGTTCAACAAAAGGGTTTTTGGAGGTATTTATCAATATCTAGTGAAATTAGGGGTATTATTTAATATCCCATGAAAGCAAGTGCTATGTCACAAGTTCACTGAGTTAAGACCCCGTGTCAC
Source organism: Picea engelmannii (assembly GCA_009831015.1). NCBI lineage: Eukaryota > Viridiplantae > Streptophyta > Pinopsida > Pinales > Pinaceae > Picea > Picea engelmannii. The sequence continues at coordinate 41,494 of ML811049.1, forward strand.
CACCCCATGGCTCATTTTTGGATTTCCAAGCTTCAACAAAATCTAGGTATGTTTCATACAAACTCTTCATTGCTTCTAACCCCACCATCTAAACTGTCATAATGGTCAACAATGATATCCTTCTACTTAATGCATCAACAAGTCCGTTAGATCTTCCAAACCTAGGTTTCAACAAAAAATGGTAACTCTCCAAGAATTCCACCCATTTAATGTTTCTCTGGTTCAACTTTTATTAACTCTTGATATATCTCAATGCTTGATGATAAGTATATAAAACAAACTCTTTGGGCATCAAATAATGTCTCCATCTCATCAATGCTTGTATAATAGAAAAACTCTTTATCATACATAATATGTATGTTTTTCTTCATTTAAATTCTCACTAAAAGTATGCAATTAATGTTCCTTCTTTGGTAAGTACTACTCCAATTGTGATTTCATTAGCTTTGCAATCTTCTTCAATTTCTTTCTCAAAATGAGGTAAAGCCAACACTAGTTTTTTAGTCACTTTCTTCTTTAGCGACTCAAATCCATTTTGAGCTATTGCATTTCAATGAAATTACCCTTTTCTCATACATGTTAATGGTGCATAAATACCTTTGAAGTTTCTAATAAACTTTCCATAGAAGTTAGCTAGACCATGCAAGCTTCTCACTTCAAATGTAATATTTGGAATAGATCATTCTACAATTTCTCTTACCTTCTCTGGATCCATATTCAATCCTTCTTGAGATATTACAAACCCCAAGTACACCAACTCTGCTTTCATAAATGAACATTTATACATAATTATAAGTAACTTTTCATGTTTATGTCTCTCCAACACTAGCCTTAAATGATTCAGATGCTCTTTTTTTGTTTTGTTAAAAATAAAAAATCATCTAGATAAACAATTTCCCAAATAAAATGGATAGAATTTCATTACTATAAATGGAAATAATTTCCGACGCCCTATTGTCGTACCCTCGATGTTTTATGTCACTCAACCATCACTTATGAGGGCTCAACAGGCATCGAAAAATCTCCCGTGGTTTTTCCGACATTGGACTATCGTTGGTATTCCAACTCCCCTAATGTCTGACAACCGACGGCCTTTAAAAATTTAATTTCAAAGGACAACCGGAAAACTACCGATGACATCTGTCGGTCTACCGACAAATATTTCAACGCTATCTCGCCAACGCGACCGACGATTTTGCTGTAGTTCCGATGCTTTGCTGGGAGTGTTTCTCATCGGAAGTTCGACCTGTAGTAGTCGGAAGACCGACAGTCCTGAATATTTAAAAAAAAAATTGTTGAAAAGAGGCAAGGCATTATTTTTCTCAAGTTCATAAAAGACACATAAGGTTTCTTCAACATTGACCAACCCATTTCGGTTTCCAAATTCTACAAGATCCCGAAGAAAATCATCGATTGGCTTAAGCTTCAACAAAGGTAGAGATGGATTGGTTGTTGCAATTGGAAATGGGGCAAAGATATGGCATGGAATTTATCAAAAGATGATTCTATCAAGTAATAGGGAAAATAAATGGCATGGAATTTATCAACATTAGTCCCTCATGGCCACATAAATGTATTGTCCGTGTTCATACCAAACCAAAATTTATTCACTTGTAGAACCTATGGGATTCACAAAAT
>ML811049.1:62849-97732 GCA_009831015.1 Picea engelmannii
TCTTTGATAACTCCTAGGCACTGAACCTTTCTGGAGTCAAAGGAATAGAGGTCATGATAGGCTTGGGTAACTTCTAGCCCTAACTCCTCCATGACGGTTTTGGGCATGAGGTTGTGAGAAGCCCCTGAATCCATCAAGAAGTTGTGTAGTACTTTATCATGTATGTTCAGGGAGATGTAGAAAAGAGGGGATGAGTCATCTCTGTCTTCTACCATAGGGCCTAGAATAACTATAGACTTTTCATCCTGGAGGTTTATGGAGTCTGTGGGAAGGCATGAGGCTTCGGATTGTAAAAGCTCAAAGAAGCATTTTTTAAATTCCCCGTGTTTAATTAGCTCGGTGAGGGGTACAGGGATTCTGATCTTTTGAATCTCATGTTCAAAACTAAAAGAAGATGTAAGCTTTGGGATTTCTCTAGTTTCGGGAACGTGATTGTGGACAATGGGAGAGAGGGGTTGAGCCTTCTTACCTTTGTGGCCATCTACTACTTCATTAGCAGGCTTCTCCGTTCTATTGGACTGCTCAGGAATATCAGGTGCTATTGTCCTTCTGTCAGACCTCAGGTTATACCTGCCTCGGCCGCCGCTAGCCTTGTCTCCCTTGCTCAATTCATTTAGCTGATTATCCATGAGAGATTCCTCGTAAGTTGCTTGAGTGAGATGAGGAAAAGGAGAAGTTTCTCTGAAGCAATGGATTTCAGGATGAAGCTCGTCTGTCTCCCCTTCTTCCTCTTTCGCCATGAAATTGTTCTGAAAATGAGCCTGAATTCTCTGGTCTTCTCTGTCTCTTCCTCTTTCCTTTTGCACATTTGGGGGAGTAAAATTGTTTGGCCTCTGGAAACCTCCTTTGTTTTCGGTGTTCTGAGGGCCCTTGTATGCTTGCCTCCCCTCGACCTTCATCCTCTCCATCTCTACAGACAGAGACTTCACCATCTTGGTCAGTTCATCCACTTGAGGGTGGGGCACCAATGATCCAGAAGTTGAGGTTTCTGACCTTCCCTTTCTTCTGTCTGCGTAGACCTTGTTCCTCATTTTGTTAGCTGCTAACACATTGGATTCCACCTCTATGGCCGCATATTACATTTGAGCCAAGGAGGTGTCTCTTCTTTCTCTCAATAACAGGTAGAAATCGGGGCCAAACACACTAGCATAAGAAATTTTGGCAGAGGCTTCTGAAGGATTTATCTCGGCAGGGATTTTATTATACATCTTATTGAATCTTTTGGAGAAGTCAGAGACAGACTCTCCATCCATCTTCTTCAAATACCCGAACTCTATCATGTAATACATGAAATCCTTCCTATCTCCCCACTACCTTAGGAAAGCACTATCTAGAGCTTCAATCCTAGCAATAGATCCGGGAGCCAATCCTCTAAACCACTTCCTCACTTCACCATCCAGGCTCTGAACGAAGACTCTCATCCAGACATCTTCATTTTCAATGTTGAGGTTGTCTGCATAACTGTAGAAAGTAGCCAGGTTCTCTTCGGCAGTTATGTCTCCTTCCCCAGCGAACTTCGGCATGTACTTCAAGTAATCTCCAGCAGGGAGGGGGTTCATAGGATGGGGTAGAACTAAGGGAGCGTATCTGGCAGCAACTATGGTGTCCATTCTATTTAGAGGGGGATTAGCACCAGCCATAGGAATATTAGGTGGGGGAGAGCTGGGAGGGGAAGGAGTTCATGAAGGGGCTACCGGGAATGAGTCCCGAAGTGGAGTGGGAAACAAGAGGGGATTTAAGGAGAAGGATAATGAGCTCAAGTCGGCAGGCGCTTTTCTTTGTGCAGGAGTGGGAAAATCCTCTGCAGTCACGGGTCTTCGCCGATAAACAGCTTCAAAGGAGAGGGGAGTGACAAGGATTTCTCCCTCTAGTCCCAGACCAGGAGGGAAAAACTCAGCAGGAACACTCCCAAAATTCAGGAAACGGGAAACCTCTGAAGGAGGTCTATCAAGAAACTGACGAGGAGAAAAAGGAGTTCTTACAGAAAAAGGTGGGGAAATACCTGCTTCGACGGTGGAAGCTTCTTCTTCAGGGGCCTTTCCCTTTCTGAGAACTGCTTCTGGATCTGCTTCAGGTGTAGCTAGAGGCAACTATGGATGAGACCGCGTATGCCTGCCTCTGGAAGCCACAATTAAAACAGCGGGTTCGCTCCAGTGGAGTCGTCACAATGGAGTCGCCAGGTGCACAATAGCAATCTCAATAGTTCTGATATCTGATGCACCTTCAGAATCAACTGATCATTATCGTTCAATCCCGGGGAAAATATTCAACTTCCTCCCTGGCAACGACGCCAGAAATGTTAGCGTCGGAAGTCACTCCTGGATTTCTTACAGGAGCAGAGCTCAACACCCATCAGTTTAATGTCACGAATTGTTTATAAAGGGGTGATCGAATGGAGATAAAGACTCGAGGAGATATTACTCTAACTCAGGGACTAGGTCTGGTACGTAAGTAACAAAGGAGGTCTTGACCTAACTTCAGCCAGTGGGTTGATCAAAAGATGAACAGGTGGAAGACTTAGTAAGAAAGGTGAACAAACAACTTTAGGCAACAGGCTTTCAGCAGTTTGCAGAAGAAAGAATCTGAATGCAAGATCCGCTTGGTTCAGTGTCTCAAGAAACTGAAAGGGGACTTGACTAAATCCTCCAATTCCAAGTCACTCAGCGCTGGGAAAATCACAAGAACTGATTAGAGACAGTGCAACCATTACAGTGATCCATTAAAACATCATCCTATAACGGCTACAGCTCAACTGGATCCTCCAATTCCAAGTTACTCTAACACAGTGTAAACAAAGGCATGAAAGAAACCGGCATTCATAAGGCAAGAAGTCTCAGAAGTCTATACATAACCAGAATAACAGTGCTTCATTAAAACTTTACAACTGGGAGCTCTGCTCAACCATCGATACCTTCAAAAATACCAAAACTGAGTACATATACTTGGGCAGATTTGCCCAATAGAGGCGCGCTCACCCTCCAAGGCGTAGCGTCTCTTTAATCAATCTTTGGCCAGAAATCCTTCGTCAGACGTCTCCTTAATTTTGCATGACCTCTACAGGGGAAGAGAAGCTGGGCCAGTAAATGCTGAGCTAGCGTGTGCAGGCCTCCTCTGGCTGGTTGAGAACTCGGCATGGCTTCTATGGAAAAATGGGTACACAGGACCCTCTTGAGCAGACCATTCGCCAGGCCCTCCATACTTCGCACTTAATGACCGAGGAGAGGTCTCAACTACCCCCCTTACCTTCATTTACTCCGAGTGAGAAATAGTATTGAGATCATGTTGAACTGGCACCTGGAGAACACAGTGATCCCTTCTGCAGCCAGACCCAGTGCTTCGTCCCTTTGCACAGTTCTTTCTATCACCCCTCAAGTGACCACGGGCTATGACCCTGTACCTGTCTTCAAAGGCGCTTTCGTCGCTTCACTTTTCATGGATGGGAGGAGTTAATCCTTCTTCTTTAAAGTTACGATGGGTGAGGAGGTGAGGATCCCAATCACATGTCAGGTGTCCGCTTCAGATGGACGACTGAGATCTCCTCGGCGATACTGTGGGCCCAGGCTCTGGATTCCCTCGGCACTTCGCGACTCGCGACTGGGGGGAGTTAGTCCTTCTGCTTTAAAGTTACGATGGGTGAGGAGGCGAGGACCCCAATCGCGTGCCAGGTGTCTGATTCAGATGGAGGGCTGAGACCTCCTCGGCGATACTATGGGTCCGAGCTCTAGACGCATTCGGAACTTCGCGACTCGCGGCTGGGGGGAGTTAATCCTTCTGCTTTAAAGTTACGATGGGCGAGGAGGTGAGGAGCCCAATTGCACACTAGGTGTCCCTCTTAGATCTGACGGTCTTGAACTTGCCCAACACCGCTGTGGGCCCGAGTCTGGGATTCTCCCGGCATCTCGTGCATCGGAACACAATGGAGTTTCCTTTTTCACCTTGGAGTTGCGACAGGCAAAACGCCGAGATGGCCAGCTTGCTGCCAGGTGTCCCCTCTGGATGGACGGCTGAGATCTTCTCGGCAATATATAAGCGCTATTCATTGCGCTAATCCTGGTGCAAGTCCGCTAACCGCGATTACCCGTCGATCGTTGATCTGGTCTATACATGGATCTTGGCCATTGACGACATACTTTTCCCGCTCACTTGATTAGAAGTCAAAAGACAATACTTTTCCCTGCTGTGCTCAGGCGCTTCTCATGTAACTTGCAGGCTCGAATGCTCTCGAGCCCAAGACAAGAATTATCGCTAACACACCCCTCTTAGGATTTTTACCCTAGATCACTTAGGAATTAAATTCAAGTTAGCTTTCCCCTTCCTAGTCTCTCTAGACCAGAGAACTAGGTACTTGTCATATTCATTGAGAAAGGGTCCCATACCTTGGGCATGATTTCCACAACTCAATTAATATCCATCTATGTTGCTCTGATAATTTAACTTAGGTTAGTGTGGGTCCTTGAAACATAACCTACAAGAAGGTCAAAGTGTCGGAACTGGGCATCATACTTCTGACGACCTTAGAACACATAAAAAATCCAATGTTATCGAGACTAATTTAAAAAAAAACAGTAAAATTTCGTTTTTATTTTTTTCAACAAAAAAATTGATTTTATCACAATCGTCGTAATAGTTCGTCGATGTTTTAGCCTATATGTAATAGTGTCATTTCATTCATTAATTTCATAAAGGTACTAGGTGCATTAGTTAGTCCAAATGGCACATGACCTTCCATTCATACAATCCTTCCTTTGTTTTAAAGGATATCTTCCATTCATCTCCTTCACGAATTTTGATCTAATGATACCCACTTTTTAAAATCAATCTTCAAAAAATACTATGCTCCATTTAAGAAATCCATTAAGTCATCCATCCTTTGTAAGGGAAATATATACTTAATAGTTATCTTATTGATGGCCCTTGAATTGGTGCACATCCTCCATTCTCCTTTCTTTGGTGCTAGTACCAAAAGTATGACACATGAACTCAAACTTTCTCTTATAAAACCTACAATCCAATAACTCATGAAATTGTCTATTTATCTCTGCATTTCAATTGGGGTTAAACTATGTGGTTCTTTGTTTGGTAATCCTAATCTTGGAATAAGATCAATTTTATGGGAAATGATTCTCACACACATCAATCCTTTTGGAAACTCATCTAAAATATCCTCCTTAAATTATCCTAAGAGCTCACTAACTTCTTTTTCTATATCACCTACTTCCATCTCCAAACTTACATTTGTTGGTAAAATAGAAAAACAACACTTTGTCTTTCTTTCCTCTTCCAAAAATTATTTTTTTGTACATATCATCACTCTTCTCCCATGGTTGTAATTATTGTTGTTACTAGTTTCTCTATTTTCCTCTTTCATAGGCCACAACCTATGTTTCCCTCCATCCTTATTTAGTAGTAAGATATTCTTCACTACATTAGGAATATATTTCATATCATATTGTCAAGGCCTTCCTAACAAAAAATGACAAGCATCCATTGATACTACATCACATCATACTTGGCGATGATAAGTTCCAAAGTGGAAATTAATAATACATTGTTAAGAGACAATGACATGTTGTCCCTTTTACAACCATGAAAATCTACATGCATTAGGATGCAAGGTGCATATCATGAACTTCAACTTGTCAATTACCACTCTAGACACCACATTTTTATACGTCCACTATCTACAATGAGTGTACAACACTTACCTCCAATTTTACATATGGTTTTAAAATTCTTTTTTCACTGCTCTAGCTCTTTCTCCTTAGGTTGACTCTTTGGATTTAGTAGCACTCTCCTAAAATTTATATGTTTACCATGCTCTTGCAAAACTTCATTAACACTATAATTATCTCCAACAACTAATTCATATAGTATTTTAACACTCTAAGTAACATTAGTTCTTACTTCTTGTCTTCTATTTGTATTCAAATTCTCCAGACAGTCAAAACACTTGTGCCCATGGTTATGACATTTGAAGCATTCTCTCACAAATATACCTCTCTAGGAGTTCCCCTTCCTTGAAGAACTTCATAAGTTCTTCTATTTTCTTGGGTAGCGACACCTACACTACAATCGTCCTCTTTGCTTCCATTTCCTTGTCCTCTCCCAAATATGCTCCTACTTCTACCTCATACTCCTCTTCCATGGGAACGTGGTTTCTTCCTTGACGATGGCTTCTTCCTTTAAATCAAGCTGATATGTTTCTCCCACTGATATAATTCTAACCATACTTGGTTCATCTTGAATTGCATACCTCGGGACATTAATGTACCTAGCAATGGATTCATTTGGACAATCTATAAAACTCCTTATTATATTCCTTCATAGTCATATTTTTCTATCTTAAATTTTGCAACCTCCTATATAAATTCAAATTGTAATCAACAAGCATAAATTTACCTTTTAACTTAGCAACGATCTATCCCAAGCCTTTGTTTTCTCTTTTCCCTTTCTTTCTATATCCAACTATACATTATCCCACCACATGGATGCATGTCCTTTCAACTTTGTGAATACCAATTTTACTCTTTTTGGGTCCTTAATTTTCTTAAATTCAAAGAGTTTCTCCATATCTCCAATCTAGTCAATTAATTCTTCTAGGTTCAAACTTCCTAAAAATGCAAGGGTTTCCATTATTGACTTTTCTCCCCAATATATCAATGCTTCAATAACTGTCTCTAATAAGGATTCAACTACCACGATGTCTTCATGTGGAACCTCAACTTCTCAGTCATCATCAATTACATCGTGATATTCTATTGGAACTCCCCTTCTCTAAGTTGTATAGCTTCTATTATTGCTTGTATATATATCATAGGGATAGACTTTTCATTCCACTTGAGTGTCCCATACCATACAATCCTAGCTGTCACATGGCACCGATGTGACCTTGCTAGTTGGGCATGACCATCAACCACTTGTATGACCTAGAATATGCCTAAAGGACACGTCCTTATCGAACCCAAGCAAGACACCTTCAACCATGTGGAATTCCAAAATGCTCAATTCTCGTAGGCAATGATTCATCATAACCACTCAACCATATGAAACCTACTATTTCCTCCCCTGAGCCATGTATACTTGAAAACCCGACTGCCCAATGTGATACCATTTTTTCATCCATCTAGGCCAACACATGATATTTCATGAAGATCATGTCCTTGGTTCACAATATATTCACACACCTTCAATGCACTTATCAACATTTTTGCCTTACCATGGCTAACACACACAATCTATCACATTTCCAAGTCATTCCATCCTCCATTGAATCCCGCTAGGAAACACCTCGTTGGTTTTCTACCCCTACTAAGAAATACATCCTTGGTCCTACTAGCCTATATTCTAGTACACTATCCTAACCATGTAACAAATCACCATGAGGTTAGTCATCAAAGCTACCAAATTGTATGAACTTGTTGTGCACCCTAAGTCATGTTTTTTCGACATGCCCTTTGTCATGCCATTTTTAATATCACCTTAAGCCAAATCCTTACATTCTCCCCCACTTGAATTGTTTATGTCCTTTTCAACATAGCCCCAATGACTTCTCCAATGAAAGAGGTGTTGGTGGTGAAGAGACACTTCTGTAATTTCCACATTCAAATGTGGCTCTAATACCATTTTTCATGGGGATAAAAAAATTGTTCCACTTGAGCATCCCATACTATTGAAGAATCCTAGTCATCATGAAACATCGATGTGACCTTGCTAGTTGGGCATGACCATCAACCACTTGTATCACCCAAAATATGCCTAACCAAGATGTCCTGAGTGAGCCCCAAGTCAAGGAATTTCAACCATGTGGAATGCCAAAGTTCTTGTTTCACTATAGGCAGTGTCACATCATCACCAACCAACCATAGGTAATCTATCGCTTCCTCCCTCAAGCCAAGCATACTTGAATAACTGACTGTCAACATGGGACCATGTTGTCATCCATCTAGGCTAAAACATGATAGTCCATGAATATCATGTCCTTGGTTCACCAGACATTCACACACCTTCAATTCACTTATCAACATTTTTTCCTTCCCAAGGGTAGCACTCATAATCTATCACATATCTGAGTCACATCATCATCCATCGAAGCCTTCTAATAAGAACTTCATCAATTATCTGCCTCTACTATGCAAGATATTCTTGGTCCTCCTATCCTATGTGCCAGTACACCATCCTAACCATATAATGAATCACAATAAGTCACCAAGTCTACTAAATTGTATGAATTTTCCATGCAACCTAGGTCATTTTTGCCCGGCGTTCCTTCTCTCATGCCATTATAAATAACACCTCAAGTTGATTCCTTAAACTAGCCTTTAATGCATGTTTTATCTACAACACCGTCAATGTTTCCTTATACCTCTCCATTATACTCCTCTTCTTTTATTTTCCATGCTATTGCTATTACACAAATTTCCCTTCTTACAATTCTACCCAACAAGTCTCTTTTCTAGAACTACAATTTATTTCCAACAATTCTCCTCAAGCTAGAATTGTTCCTCACTTACATGTAGGTTTATGCCTACTCTAATACCATATTGATGCAAACCCTAGTAAAGGTTTTATCAAATTGCAACCAAGTGCACATCACATAATTGGACACCCAAACAAAAATTCATAATTAATTAGGAACAAGTGGAGGAATTATTCATAAACCACTAGCATATTGTGCTAAGTGGTGAAATATTGAATTTACATAGTCATGGATTCAATGTGCTCACTTCATTACATCAAAATATCCATCTCTTTAGGCATGTTGGTCTCAGTCTCAATTGGGATTTATGACAATTCGAAAAAAAATCATTAAACATTGAGATCCATAGCCTAGTCTCCTTATGTTGTATGCACTAGATACTTCTCTTTTTTTTCCTTCTCTTCCTCCTCTATTATCCCTTCTATATTCCACCTTATTCTTTTTCTTGCTCTTTTATTCATCACAATTATCTGTTGAATGAATCTTCCTATATCTTCTTGGGATCTCTTTCCGAATTTTTATCCACTTACCCACATAAATGAAAACCTGCCATATTAAATGTATGAATTATCAATGGGGACTCAACTACCCAAAACTTTGATTGATTTTTCCAAATATTTCATGGAAATAAGGTTCATGGGATAACACATTAAAAATGGTGATTGGAAACCTTTGAAGTTGCATGGATCGATAATTGGTAGGAAAAAAGGATGGAAAATGATATGTAATGAAAAACCCATGGATCAAGGATCGAGAAAAACAAAAAAATCATGATGAAAATCTGACCAGACCAAGAATTTGACGTCCCATAGAACGCTTTTTTTTTTTTTCATTTTAAGACATAATTGACATGTAGATACCAAATCTACATGTTAGCACTTATCGACATGTAAAATATAAACCTGTTAAATCAATGTTCAGTTGGGTAAGGTACCAATCATAATTTCTACTAGGTACTTAGCTTACTTAAGCTATACTATATAACCTATATCAAAAATAAAGTTGACAGAGGTTTTTTCGAAGAGTAAATGAAACAATAAATGAAATTTGATGTTTCCCTACTCCTAGTTTGCTTATAGTGCACTTATTTACTCAAAAAAGGAAGGTTATATGTAAAATTTGGGTTGATCGCAACACTACGAATGACTTTGAATTTATAATGAATTTGGTGGGAATGCTTTAGCTATGCTTCTATTTCCCCACCAAAACTGATAGTATTTCTTCTTTTGAAGTTGCACAAGCAAGGTCTCCCATCCATAAATGGTTAACTGAATATGTCCTCTCCTTTGTGACCATTGTTTCCAGTTACGACAATGATTCTCCCAATGAGGATTGTGTACTAGTCTCCTCGACCAATTTCTGCTCTCATGTTTTGTCCATCAATTGCCACCAAGAAGCTCTAGGCTAATCCCTTGGATATTGATAAAAATGCTCTTCATCCAAATTTCTCATTTGTGGATATTGACAATTGCCACCAGTTTGGACTCAATGTTGCATTGCACTATATTTAATTTGGTTCGTGAAGCTCCATTCCCATGTGAGTTTCTCAATGTAAATGTAGGGCTCGAGCCTGAAAATTTTCAAGATCAAGAAGCCATGGACTTGTGACTTGGAATTCGGTGGGAGTGTAGATCTCGCTACTATTAATCTATTAATCTAAGTGAGTTCAAATATTTTTAAACCTTTTATAATTGCGAGTTCAAATATTTTTAAACTTTTTATAGTCATGAATATTTTTATTATTAGTACTGTAGGTTTCTCCTGAGATTGCAAGCTCTGAAAGGTTTGAAATTCTTTTCATTTTAACAATTGTAACTTATTTTTATAATTTTTTTTCATTAAGAGGATTTTGTTACAAATTTCTTATCACTATTATTTACTGATTTACTCAAGTTTGTATATAACAAAAACAAAAGAAAATTGGCATTCATGAATCTTCCCAAAACGTAAAATGACGGGCATAAAAAACAAATGGACGTCATCAAATTTTCATTTGACAAGTAAGGCAAATTTGAAATTCCAGGCCTAAATTTGACCATTTGTAACAAGTTGGATCAATAGGCATTGCTTGATCAATCTTTTGGGAATGTGCCAGTCATGGGATTTATGAGTAGGAGATCAATGGTGGGTGGGTGTCTTGCAGGATTCTCCCAAAAAAATATCTCCCAAAAATCCGAAGTGTCACGAGAGAGATCGAACCATTTGTGACAATTTAATAGACTATTAAGGTTCAATCCTGGACTTTGACTTGGTTCCCTGTGTCATAAATCCATGTGATGTATTTGCAAAAGTGATGAACATTTGTCATCTTGTTTGATTAAGACAAATTTATTAATGTTAGTCTAGAAAAGTATTTTACCCAATGCGAGTTTTCCTCTAGTTATGGCCCTTTGTGTTCAATTTACAGTCTGTATTATGTTTGTTTATATTTATGTTTTATTTCCAACGCTTATTTGTTTGTGTGTTGGGCACTTGTTTTAATAAAAAAGTAGTTTGAAGGTGTGTACTTATTAGTTTTTATAATTTATTTTTATAGAAAACAATAAAGAATATTATGTAAATTATACTTTGTAATGTCTCTAGACCTCTCATTGAGGCACACTACCAAAAAATTATGTTCTGATACCAATATGTAACTTATCCACCTCCCAAGTTGGGCCACGTTACTAACATATCAATTCAAATGTAGAAAATATGTGCAGCATGGCATACATACATGTTATTATCATTAATTATTAAAAACTCATGAATGCAAACATTTAAACATGCATGACATAAATTAAACACACACACATACATTCATACATATAAATTACAAAGTTAATGCAACATTATATCATAACATTAAACAATAAATAACATAGTGATCAAAACACTTTTTTTTATAAACATTTTACACAATCGTCTACAGATGAAGGATGTTCCTCCCAATTGTAGGCTCTGTTGCACCAATTCTCTCTGTAATAAGCCAACCTCAAGCTAGGGCTATGATTACAAAAGGATGTAAAATCTCCTACGAGTGTCTGTAGTCCACTATAACAACTCAAAACTCACTAAAACATAGTGACACAACTCCTACAACAATTCCAACTGCCCAGATCTCTTCCCCATCATTTTGCACAACCCGAGGGATGATATTTCCTTCTCTTCATTGCAGTCTCTCAGAAAATATCCACCCCCTCTACAGATCTAGCACATACTAGCTAGGAATATCTCTACTGGGGACTCTAGGAAATCCAATTGCAACAGGAGTTCTCACAAAACATATACAATTTCTCTTTGGGTAATTTCTCACTAGAAATCACTCACATGCATACCAACCTCCTTCTCAGCACAATTTAACTTTAGCAAGCTTCCTTCAATACTCACTATCATCCCTTCTTTCCCAACACTCAGTTCTATTTATCCTCACTTCCTACCAACTTAAAAAAATGTTCTTCCTTCCTACTAAAAAATCCTCTTCTCCCATTCTTGCTTGACTCTTACTCCTCCCCCAAGGATGATTGCAATCAACCCATGTTTTCATAATTGAGTGGGATGACTTCCTCACCCAACATCTTATGTAAATTCAATGATTGAGTGTTTAATAGTCAAATGGATAAATGGATAAATGACAAATTGATTAATGGAGATAGCTTAAGACTCAAGGCATATGGAAACCCCTCAAAAACCCCATTAACCCCCCTCTCTCTTGGAATCATAGCCCCCCATTACTCTAGTCCTTACTCATCTAGCATCTAATGGTGTATTCCATTTTATTAATTTCAATTTACAATGTTTACATATTACATCACTTGTCCTACAACCATTCATAATACTTACAAATATACAATGCTACATTAGGGATCAAAACTGGGGTGTTACATACTTGAACAAATGCACTCTAATTTGGTTGATCTTTTTGTACCCCAATCACACCTATTTAAAACTTGGAGCATGAGCATTAGAGGTAGTGTTTCAACCTCTATAATTTCATCTCTTAACCACTATAGTTTTTACGTTTTATTGTCCCTTAAAAATATTACAAGTCATTGGTATCAAAGAACCAAGTTCCTAAGTAGTTTTGGCCGAGACATTGGTTTTCACTAACCAATATGTATGAATCACTTGTAAACAATTTGAAAAAGGAGGAAAACCTTTGAGAATACCTTTGGGAATTTCAATAAGACTAATGAAACCCAAGTTGAACTCCTTAGATGCCATGGAATATCATCAAAAGAAACAAGATTTTGTTCTCAACAATGGAGTGCAATATGGATGAGATGCATATATTGATGCAATAAATTTTTATTGTTATGTTTAATATGGAGAAAGGTAAATGGTCATATGAATATGAAACCAATGCTCCATATTCTCATTAACTCGAGAAAAAAGATAAGCCCAAACTTAGTTCTTTTAAAGTTGAATCCAAAATCAACATTCCTCCATATTGTGTCATTTTGAATGTTGAAAATCTAGACAGCAAGATGTTGACATAGTTGGAGGTCTACTTCGATTGCAATGGTTTTTACTACAAATGAAGGATTTTTTTTGAAAGGATCAAGATGAGTGGACATGCTTTGTATTGGGGGGAATCATTTTGTCACATGTATAGCTATCAATGATAGATTGAAATCAATGTAAGTGGTTGTTAGAGAAACAATTTTACTCATTGGGATATGAACTTGCACAATGGATTCAGTGGAAACATTTACCCAAATAATGAAAGGAAGAAGAGGTGCAAAGTATCCTTCCTATGCTAACCAATGGGAGAAGAACGTGCATAAACATTTAAATGAACATTTGTAGATGATTAGAAGAAAACAAATGAAAGAAGTAGAAAACCATTACACAATGATTTATAGGGGGGAACGCTTTCGAGAAAAAAACCCCATGCTCCAAAGTATTCTCAATGTATTATTCAACAACTAACATATGGTTAGAATACATCACAGAGTTTTTGTGTTCTCAATAGGAGTATTTATTAGCATAAAGGCTCTGAAGAAATTTCAACAACATAATGGTAAGTTAAAATACCCACTCCCATTCCTCCTACCCAATCACTCAATAAATAGGCATAACGAAACCATAAACCATTTATGCTTTTCCAACTCCACATGCTGGAAACCACCAACCATTAATTGGAAAACTATAGTTGCACAACATTAATTGCCTGCTACTACACGTTATTCATTACCTGTTATGCTCAACTGTTATTCCTTGCTACTACTAAGCATTTATTGAGATAATTGCTATGTTTCATAATTGAAAGGTGTATGAAACACATGTCCCAAAATTCTCCCATGTGTCATATACCTTTCATGATCCTAATGGAGAATTCAGTTCACTACTAGGGGCCATAAGGCCCATATACGCAAAGAACCACTTGAAATTACCTATACTCAGTGGTTTTGTCAATGCATCTACAACATTATGTAAAGTCTCAACTTTCTCTACTATCACCTTTCGATCATCTATCGTGTCCCAAAAAAAATGGTACGGGATATCAATGTGATTTTTCTTTACATGAAAGGCTGGGTTCTTAGCCAAACAAATGGAATTGTTATTATCACATTGAACTGTAATGTATTTATTACTTAGCACCACATCTTAGCACAATTTCATAATCCAAATGGCATATTTTCATAATCCAAATGGCCTATGTATAGGCATGAGTAGATTCCATATACTTTGCCTCTGTAGTGGACAAAGTAACCATACCTTATCTCTTACTCATCCAATTTAATACTCCACCAAATAATTGAAACATGCATCTTCTCATGGATCTCCTTCTATCTACATCCCCTATCTAATTAGAATCTACATAATCCTGTATATCCACTGAGTGTGGGTCCCCTGAAACATTACTATGATAAGAAATGGAATATTCAAAAGTACCTTGCAAATACCTAAATACCCTCTTCATTGCAACCCAATGTTCATGTCCAATATTAGCCATGAATTGACTCAAGACTCATGCTACTTGGGGTATATCTAGTCTAGTGCATACCATATCATACATCAAATTACCAATTGCATTAGATTAATGGAAAAAATACATATCCTCCACCTTTGCGGGTGTTGCAGGACAATACTCAACTAAAAGATTAGTTCCCATATAAATCATACCACTGAATGGTTTACAATCTATCATGAAAAAAAGCCACAATGCAGAGTTTACATGTTTACTCTCGCTCAACCAAATATTTATGTTTTCTCTATCTCTCCTAATCCCCATTCCTAAGATATATTTTGTAGTCCCTAAGTTATTCATATCAAATTGTGTTGAAAGATGAGACTTAAAATCGTGAATCACATCCTTAATATTACCAAAGGATAACATATCGTCTACATACAAATTAATAACAAGGAAATGACCACCATCCTGAATCCCAACACAAAAGAATCAAACTTGTGTTACCACATTTTGGGAGATTGTTTGATATCATATAAAGACTTTTTAAATTTGCAAACCAATTACTCTTTAAATCTTTCAACATAGTGCTCTAGCTATGTCATATAATTCTCCTCCTTCAAGTCACCATGTAGGAATATTGTTTTCACATCTATATGTAAATCAAAAGTTGTTGCTACATATAACAGGAACCTAATAGATGTTAACTTAGAAACTAGGGAAAATATCACTAAAATATATCCCCCAAGCCTTGGAATATGCTTTCACAACCAATCTTACCTTGTACTTTTCAAAATTTCCATCTGAACTGGTCTTGTTTTTGAACACCCATTTACATCCAATGAGATTTCATCCACCAGGAAATAATATCAAGTCCCATATATCATTATTTCTAAGTGTATCCATGTTCTCATCCATGGAAAATATCCAAGACTCCTTATCTTCCATATCCATTACATCTTTCATAATTATATGCTCTTTAGTGTTAGCAAATAAAGTGAATATACATATGAAGTTAGAGGGACTATGATTATACACATGTGTTTACCTTCTTTGCCAATTAGACCTCCTTAAATTTTTAGGTTGATTTTCTTCCTCCTCTTTTGAACTCTTTGAACCCTCCTCCTCATCAATTCCATCATGGACTTCTTGTTAATTTTCTAGTTCATATTTCCCAGTCTTAGGAAATACCTGAACAACCAACTTCTTCTCATCCTCTTTTGGGTACACTATTGTGGGAAAGGATTAAATTTTATGAAAATAACATTCCTAATATACACAAATTTTCTAGACACAAAATCCCAAAACTTGTACCCTTTCACACCAGTGCCATAGCCGATGAAGATGCATTTCATAGTTTTTCTATCCAACTTCAACCACTTCTCCTTAGGCATATGAACATATGCCTCATAACGAAAAACACAAAGATGTTGAATTGAGGAATTCATGCTTGTCCATACCTCCATAGAGGTATTATACACAAGAGATAATGTGGAATACTTGTTAATCAATTAACATGTAGTAGGAACCGCTTCTTCCCAAAAATTCTTCTCTAAACTGGCTCCACTAAGCATACTCCTAGCTCTCTCCATCACCAGTCTATTCATTCAGTCTACAACCCCATTCTATGGAGGGGTATATGTAGTTGTCTAATGTATTTCAATGTCATTCTCCTTACAACAAATTTCAAGATTTGCAAAAAAAAACTCACCACCATTATTAGTCCTCGACACCTTAATCTTCCTACTAGTTTGATTTTCCATGAGAGCTTTAAACTCCTTAAATTGACTAAACATATTAGATTTAGTTCTAAGAAAATATACCCATGTCCTTCTAGAATAATCATCAATGAATGACACAATACAAAGCCTTAGAAATCAAAGGAAATTTAATTGGACCAAACACATCAGAATAAATTAAGTCCAATAACCCATAATATTTTTGAAAACTAGAATTAAATTGAACATAGTTTTGTTTTCCATATATGCATTGTTCGCAAAAATCAAATTCAAGAGCACAATCATTCAATCCATCCACAATATTTTTGTTTTTCAAGGCCCATAGGCCCTTATCACCTATATGTCCAAATATTTGGTGTCATAGGAATGTCTTCTTTATAGGTAACTTGATTTCTGAAGCAAGAACTTGTTTTCGTACCTAGAAAGCAAGACCATCAAAAGTAGATACAAGTTATGATTGTGGAGGTGTAGATCCTGCAATTCTCATCATTGTAAAACTTGAAGAACTATTACATTGAATGGTGCACACATAAAGTGCCTACATGAACACCCATAGAGAGAACCATAGAACCTCAAACCATCTTACACCCTTTGTCAGAGAAAACAACTTGCAAACTCACATCATTAATTTTGTTTACTGATAATAGGTTCCACGTCAGGTTCAAAATATGAAAAACTCCATTGATCCCCTTCACTCTCCTATCAAAAAATTCAATCAAGACTTTACCATGACCAACTACATTGAGAGGAGAGTCATCACCATGGTATACTTCCCCACCATTATATTTCTCATACACTAAAAACTAGTGTTGATAGGAAGTCATATGGAAGGAAGCTCCAAAGTATATCAACCACACACTCTGGCCTACGTGGGTTGTCAAAGTTGCAACAAAGGCATATCCACCATCATCTTGAGAAAAAAATTTAGACTCATAATCATAATCATTATTTTCCTTCTTATTCTTTTTTTCTCTTCTTTGTATTGTCTTCTGAAATGCTCGACCTTGCCGTAGTTCAAACATTTTTCATTAGACTTTCCAGGATACTTATGTCTCCCATAGGATTTAGATTTGTGAATTTATTTATTCTTTCCTTTCTCCTTCAATCTTCCATGAATAACTAATGTCTCATTGGTGGATTCAAAATCTTTCCACCTCATCTCCTCTGAGACTAAAACAACCACAACTTCATCAAGCACCAATCGTAGTTATAGTGCTTCTAATGGCCATTACCAAGTTGTCCCATGAATATCACAAGGAGAACAAAAGAATCATACAAAAATACTCCTCATCCATCTTCACTCCAACTAAGATAAACTAGGTCACAATAATATTAAATGTATTTAGGTTCTAAACTAGATAATCACCATCACCCACTCTCAAGGAAAACAATTTTTTTTGCAAAAAAAATTGATTAAATAGGGATTTATCGAGGTAAAAAACCCACAACTTCTTAGAGATATTCGCTACAATTTTTTTCTTTAGAAATGTTCAATAATACCAAATCGACCCAACATAGCTTGATAGGTCTTCTCACCTTTCTCTCCAACACCACCCACTCTTCATCTTCCATACCAATGGTTTTGGTTCTAGATGTTGCAACCTATAGATATCGATCTATGAGAAGATCCTCCATCTTGAGCTTCCATAGCTAAAATTTAGTGCCATTAAAATTTTCCATTTCTAATTTAGACGTTCTCACAATTTCCCTACAATATTTCCTTATGCACAATCTCCCACTCAAACCAATATTATATCAAAATACCTTGTCCATAACACCTTGGAATTGAGTTGATTAGACTCTGATACCAAATGAAAGGAACCAAAGGTGTGTAATGCACTTCCTACACTAATCCATTAGAGAAGAATGTGTAGAAAATTTTAAACAAACAATTGCAGATGATAAGCAGAAAATAAATGAAATAAATAGCAAACCATCACACAATGATTTACTAGGGAAAAGCATTTCGAGAGGAAAACCCCACACTCCAAAGCATGCTCAATGTATTATTTGATAGCTAACATATGATTATAATATATCATAGATTTTTTGTGGTTTCGATAGGGGTATTCAACAACATAAAGGTTCTAAATAATTTTTTGCAACATAACAATGAATTAAAAGATTAATTACCATTCCTCATACCCAAGCACTCAATAAATAGGCATACAAAACCATAAACCATTTATAGTTTTCCAACTCTACATACTAGAAACCATTGTTAGGAAACATAAGCATAAACAAAACATAAACAAGCAATAAATCAAGAACAATAATCATACAATTTAACATAGTGATTTACGTTGAAACCTAATACGGGAAAAAAACATGGTGCAATGATAATCAATATTCTTATTATTCAAGGGAGAATTACAATGACCAACACATGAATATAACCATCCTCTCCTCACATACACACTACACTCCACTGTATTTATCTCCACACCTCTACGGGTATGCTTGTTATACAGGACCATTTATACGGTTAAACAAACTCGTTACAACCTGATCCATCAATTACACAACCTGTTCACTGAAGTGTGCATGCATTCACAATCTAAATTTAGTTGATGTGCATGAAATCGCATGGGAAATTGGTTGGAACATTTTCAACAATCTCTACCTTGACAACAATTTACCTGATATATCATGCAAAAATTAATTCATCACCTTTTCTACAAGCTAAGAGAAGCCAAACACCATCATATCTTCTCTAACAAAAATGGCTTCATAAACATGTCTGCAGAATTCAATTTTGTATGGACCTTTTCCAGAGCCACTCCCCCTTCATCAACAACCTATATTACAAAATGGTATTTGATAGAAATATGCTTCATCATACTATGATAAGTTGGATTTCCATCCAAATGAATAACACTTTAACTATCGCAAAATACTTTCACCTTGTCTTGCATCCTTCCAAATTCACTTAACCAAATTGCGTCATTGCATGCATGTGAAGAAGCCATATATTTTTCCTCAGTAGTGGATACAACAATTACGTTTTGAATCTTTGGCATCCAACTAAAAGGTCATCCTGCAAGAGTAAAGACATATCCTAAAGTGGATCTCCTTTTGTCCAAGTCACTCACAAAATATGAATCTACATAACCGCAAACCGAATCACTGGAACCATCATAGGTGATAGAATAATTACTTGTGCCTCTAAAATACCGAAGCACCCATTTCATTGTTTCCCAATTCTCTTTACCTGGATTTTCCATGTATCTACTGAAAAGACCAACTGTATGTGAAATATCTAGTCTAGTACTCACCATCACATACATTAAACTTCCTACTACATTTGCATATGGTACACGAGACATATAATCCTTTTCTTCGTCATTACTAGGACATAAACTTGAAGAAATATTGAAATGGGAAGCCAAAGGGATCTGTATGGGTTTCACGATATTCATACCGAATCTCATAAGTATTTTCTCCACATACTTTTGTTGTGATAATGACGGATTACCATTTTTCCTGTCTTTGTGTATCTCCATGCTCAAGATTTGTTTTGTTGCTCCTAGATCCTTCATATCAAACACCCTATCCAACTAAGCCTTTAATCTATTAATTTTGACCAAATTTTTTCTTTCCGCAAGAATATTGTCAACATATAACACCAAAATAATGAACATACCATTTTCTAACTTTTTAAAGAAAACATAGTGATCATATTCACTTCTTGTAAAATTTATGCTCACCATGAAGGAATCAAAGTTCTTGTACCATTGCCTGGGAGACTGTCTCATACCATATAATGAATTATTGAGTTTGAAAAAAAAACTCTTATTGTGATCATGAACAATCCCTTTTGGTTGTTACATTTATATATCCTCATCCAAATCTCCTTGTAGAAACCTTGTTTTAACATCTAGCTACTCTAACTCAAGATCAAGTAAAAAAACCGGTGCTAACACAACACGAACTGAAACAAGCTTCACAATTGGTGAAAATATTTCATGAAATCAATACCTTCCTTTTGAGAATAGCCTTTTTTTGGATGTATGGGCTAACCCGAGTTCCTTAGTTCTCCAACAAAACCCTATTCACCATCAACCCTTCTGGTAAACTAGAAGGCTACACCACACACAGAGTGCACAACGCAGTCTCACCCGAGATGGCTTATGGGTGACTACAAGAGGTATATGTCTACAGTCATGGAAGGGATTGGGGATTTTTATTTTACTTATTCTTATACTTTAACATGCATTCTACCATAGCATTCATTAGATCTACTATTTTATCAATAACATTAATTCTTCATGATTATTCTAGTGCGCGTTGTAAATAAACCCTAACATATGCATTCATATAACCATCCATTCATCTTAAGCATATAAAATCAATACAATACACATAAAGACACCATTTTACTGTGGTTCACGCCCCCAGGCTGTGTCCACAAAGATACTATGCTTTATTCATTCTTCATCAAATTAGCATTGCATGCATTACAACATGAGTTTATGATTGGTGAGGTTGACCAGTGTCGCACCAAGCTCCACAACTTACGACCTGACCCTCAATTACATATTAACATTGACTCCATCTAAGCTCTGCAACTCTCAATGCCCCAAATACTTCGACTCAGACTCAAAAGATGCTCTAAAAGAAGGTTCTTCACAATGATACTTCATTCATTGACAATTTGATACCCTAACTACCTCATACATCCTTTATTTATACTACAAAATGGGTAAAAAACTTACATTATGAATCAAAACCCTAATTCTAAGTGGACTCCACCTTTCCACTTTCCAACTATCTTCTGCGCAGTTGGTATTCAATCAACCCTTTCTTTCTTGGACTTTGCACTAGTCTTCCTTCTTTTCTGGTGCACTACTTCCTTTTCCTTCTTGCGCGTTGCTTTCTCCTCATTCTCTGGTGCACACTCCTTCCTTTGGTCCATCTAGTTTCCTTGTTTTCTATGCTGAACCCCAAAATTACCTTCTCTGACAGGCCCCCAACACTAACCTGTGGCTCGTCCCAAGACACTCATGAAATGTGTGCCTCCTACACAGATTTCTCTAGTTCTTGGAACTTCTTTTCTATCTCATTCACTTGGTTGTTTGATTGCACACTCTTCTCTGTCAGGGTCTCCACTACTTGCATTGTGATGTGCTCCTTCAACACTTTTGTACTCATTGAGTGCACCTGTTCCAGTATACTTTTCTCTAGTTCTAGGTTTGTTATCATCTTTTCAGTTTGCTTCTGTAGTGGCACCAATTGAGCCTATCGTGCTTGATTTTCATCTTGCGCGATCCTTACCACTGCTTGCAAGTTTTTCATCTCCTACACGACCCTCAATTTATCCGATATTGACATTGTATTATGCCTTTTCTTTAGATCTTAGACTGCAACATTCAACTTTTCTTCCCTCTATTCCAACTATTGGATCCCTTCATCTTCTTCCAAGCTCGTCCATATCTACTTGGTCCTTTCGTAAAGATCTGCTATTTCTTTTAATTCCAACGCAATCCTATATGTTTGTTCTATTCCCTGTTACTCCCTATTTGATCTAAATTCTAGAGGTGTAGTTGGTGTCATCCTCCCAGCTAATTCGACTCTATCCTATTTATATCCCTCCATTTTTTGCACTATCCTCTTCAACTTTTCTTCTGCGTTGAGTTCTCTTATTAGTGAGCTATCTGGAATTGTTTGGAATACTTATTCAAGTCTTTGCTCCAATTTATATACACGTCATTTATCCTCCTCATGTTCAACATGCACTTCTTTGAGGACAGTCTCTAGCACCTCCCTTTCCTCCTTTTTTGTCTCCAAAATTGTTGCATCCATCCTTGCCATTGATTGCACTTCTTGCGCCACACTCATCTGCAACTTATATAGTTCCTTTGTTGGGATATTGTATAATGCCAAGTCCATATGTTTCACCTCCTTCAAAGGTCTCTGCGAAGTTTCCTCATCTACTTACAATCTGATCTAACTTATCTAAAACGTCACGCTTCCCATTATTTTTGTTTGGACTGTCTCCCTTCCTTCATGTGTTGGTACTTGTTGCGTTGTACTTATCTATTGTGTGACATTGAGTTGTAAGCTCTCCATAAATTCTTTAACTTCTGTGATCTTCTTCATGAGCTCTTCTCTTTGATATTCTATGACATAGAGTGCTTATTCTCCTTGGTATTGCACCTTATTATCTACTAACTCTGCGTCGTCTTATGTGATTGTGAGATCAATGGGATTCTTTTGTGCCTTCATCTTCTTTCTCTGTTCTCCCATCTGTGTAGTTGATATCCTCTTTTATGTCTCTGCAGGCTTTATTTCCTCTAGTATATTTATATTATTTGTCTCTTGTGTTGGGGTTTCCTTTTTCTTTTGTGCTTCTCTGTTTGTTCCTTCTACACTGTTAGTTCCTAGCATTGAGACTCTTGGTATTGTTTCCTTCTTCCTTGGTTTCTTTGTTGTTGTATCAGTAACTGTGGGTTTGTTGCACTCTGCTGCTTTTCTAGTATTTGTTGTTGGGATACTAGACTTCTTTGATGTGCCAACTTCTTCCTGTTCTTTACCCTTTGCTCCTTTCTTAACTACTACTGGCACCTTCCATTGATCCATACATTCTGGGAGTACCCATTGGAATTCTTCTGTTGTAATGCAATATTTCATTTTGAGCCATGTCTTCTTAGGGTCTATTCTAGCTTGTATCCATGTGTTATACCTCGATGCATTAAATTTGGATATCCCCTCATACTCCTTCACCACTTCATGTGAAATTATCCATGTATTTACAATCTTCTCCTGCATCTCTTGAATGTACATGCCAAAAATGCTTGAGTTGGATTTTATGTGCTTGACATTTGTGTTGTGTCACAGGGTTTCATATCTTGTTGTGCCACACCTTCCTTTTTTTTCACAAAACATTGAAAAATTTGGTTTTTCCCATGCCTCCAAGGCTATAAAAATCAATAGCCAGGAATAATGGAACGTTTTTCCTGCATCCTACGCATCTTTGTAGTCTTCTAAGAAAAGTTTAAGCAGATACGATGCCCAAATTAGAATTGTTCCTTTTGCGCACTGCACAACTATTGCGACTAATCCTACAGGTTCCTCTTCCTTGCGACATTTTCTAAGTAGCTTGCAGGCCATCAAATTTGTCACAAATTTGGTAGTTGGGTCATTGATGTTCTTAATAATCATCCCTATGTTACCTCTATCTATGCCAAAATTTTCCTTCACTTCCTCTGCTATGGAATTCTCCTTTGTTTTATCATCAAGGTACTACTCTGACTTCACCCCATCTATTGGTAATCCTGTCATCTTAGCAATTAGGTTGACATCGATTAGGACAAGTCTATCCATCCATAAAAATCCTTCATGTATGCACGCCAAAAGTTGTTTGACGCATGCATTTACATCTTTCCCCCTATCAAAGTGAGGAATTTCCAATAAATTCATTATGACAGATTCGTACAGTCTAGATATCCACTGTTTAGGCTCCATAATCAAGATTCCTTTCCAGGTTGACCCCTTGTTTTCCATATAAACCTCCTACACAAGCTCTAGGAACTTGGTGACCTCTGTAACATCATGATCAACGTATCTCAATTTGGGAACACATCTTGGCATATCTTCCACAATGAATATTGAGTCTAGGATGTGGGGAACTGATAGTAAAATATGTGTTTGTGTGTGTATTTATGTTATTGTTTCCCTTTTCCTTGACGACCATGCTTCTAAGGTTTATTCTTCCTACATTTCCTCATCTGTGGCACAGTCATCCTCAACCTATGGGTTTTCCTCTGCTGCAGGTTTATATGATTTTGTTTTATCATTATCATATTCACCATGTTCTCCCTTCGCATGCACTGCTCCTAGGTTTTTTGTGCTAGGGTTTGCCTCCATTCTAGGGTTTCATTGTTACGCTGCTTGGTTGACTTTCATTGTTTCTTCTTCTAAGTTTTCTTATTCAATATATGTCGGACTAATGGATTCATTCCTTGTAGTTGGAATTTAATCCACATCGACCAATCCGGTCGTTTGTTCCAGTGGTCTATTAGTTCTTCGGGTCCTTCACGCAAAATGACTTGGTCCTCTGAACTTTGGCGACGCCATTTTCTTAACTCGGAAAAAAATTATGTTATAGATCTCAGATGGGTTTTTCACAGATTCTTACTCACTCGAAACCTATTTGATCTGTCACTCTTTGCTAGAAAATCACAAGTGTTTTGTGTTTTTCTCGCTTTTCCCTTTTTATAGACTCTGTCA
This sequence comes from Picea engelmannii, assembly GCA_009831015.1. NCBI lineage: Eukaryota > Viridiplantae > Streptophyta > Pinopsida > Pinales > Pinaceae > Picea > Picea engelmannii. Next base: position 87,187 of record ML811049.1, read on the forward strand.
TTAATGCTTTGATCCTCCCTTTCTTTTTCATTCCCCATTTTTTCATTTTTCTGGTCATTTCCCATCTCGTAGTCTCCTGAATTTTGTCCCATCAATTTACTCTATGTTGCGCGCTTCCATTATCAACTGTCTTTCTATCCTTTGTTCCTATAACTACTTCTTTTTGGATTTTTCTTCATTTTTATACTTTTTTCTTCTTTTTCTTCTTTTTTATTTTCTTTTTCTTCTTTTTCGTCCTACTATATACATTATGTACAGTTCTACTTTCTACTTTGTAATTACTGAGGGTTAGTGGGTTGACTATCCCTATACAGTTTYAGTCGAATACCATTCACTAGTCCTTAGACTTCCTTTCCTGCTAAGTCCTACAGTTGTACAACACCTCCATCTATGACAAAATTTATCTGGTATGGTCCTATCCAATGCATTCTAAGCTTCCCTAGGTGATGCAAATATTTATTKTCATAGAGGAGAACCAAATCTCATTTCTTGAAGTTCTTCTTCTTAATATGTTTGTCATGTCATGCTTTATATTTTGCTTTTTGTACCTCCTGATGGAAACCATCTATGATTTTGTCTTCTTCAAATTCCATGAGTTGAGCTAATATTTCTTGTGTTGCACCTCTTTCTGTCATATATGTAATTGTTGCAATGCACAGACTTGGTATCAAATAATCTAAGGGAACTACTGCTTCTTTTTCATACACCAGTCTAAAAGGTGTATTCCATGTTAGCTTCTTACATGTAGTCCTTTAATCCCATAGTATTGTCAGTACCTTCATATCCCAGTCATCTATGTTCACATTACAAATATTTGTCAAGGAATTCTCCAATATCTTGTTAAATGATTCAATTGTTCCAATATCCTGAGGGTGATATGGAGTGCTCTTCTGGTGATGTATCTCAAATTCTTCCATCATTTCCTAGATTGTATTGTTGATAAAGTGAGTCGCCTAATCACTCATCAATATTCTTTGGCATCCAAACCTTGTCACTACATGTTCAAATAAAAATCACGTTGTAGTCTATGCGATGCAATCCTTTACTAGTGCTATCTGAACCCATCTGGTCAAGTATTATGTCGTTGTAATAATATATCTACCTCATGATCTTCTTACTGGTGGATTAATTTGATCTACAAAGTCTACTGCCCACTTGTCAAATACTTGCAAATTAACTTGAGGTTTCAATGACATCTCATCCCTCCTGGATGGCTTTCCAACTCTCTGGCAGACATCACAATTCTGACAATACTCCTTTGAATCCTTTTGAATTGTTGGCCACCATAATCCTACATGCAATACCTTCAACACAATATATTTTCCTTCATGTGCTTCTGCTAAAATAATAGGCCTTTCATTCTCCATAACACATCTCCTCAAAATGTTATCTGCTCTAAGCTTGTATAAATGACCTGCAATCAATTGATAGTCTGCAGCTCTGACCACAAAAGTTTTCTTCTGCATAGTAGTAAATTCTCTTGGTGCAAATCCTGTACTTAAAAACTCAATAATGTCAACAAAATACTCATTAACTATCTGTACTGAAAACAATTGTGCATATGGAAAGTTGTCTTCCAAGTTACTGGGTTCTTCTCCATTAGTTATCTTGGATACGTGATCTGGTCCTGCATTCAATCTTTCAGGCTTCACCAAAACTTCAAAGTCAAACTCTTGGAACAAAAGTATCCATCTGCATATCCTTCCCCCCAACACTGGCTTATTGACTAAATATGCGAGAGAAAAATGATTTGTAAACATATTGAAATGTTTCCCTAACAAATAATGTATGTATTTCTACAATACATACACCATAGCTAACCCTTCCCTTTCTGTAGTGTTGAAGTTTTGTTCTGAATCTGATAAATTTATTCTTGCAAATGCAATAGGGTGATCTATATCACCTTCTCCTGTCTATGTTAATACCGCTCCTAATGCTATTGCATATGCATCCACATGCACACAAAATTCTTTTGCCCAAAATGGAAACACTAAAATCGGTGCAATAACCATCTTCTCTTTCAAAATATCCAAACTCTGTTGGCATTCATCATTCCACTAATACTTAGTGTCCTTCAAAAACTTCTCCATTGGTGCAGTAATCTGTGCATATCTCATTATGAACTTCATGTAATATCATGTATGACCATGTGTACTCTTCAATTGGTGCACTGACTTTGGTGGTGGTAAGTTAACTATGACAATCATTTTAGCGGGATCAATAAGAAAACCCTATTTACACACCACATGCCCTAACAAAATACCAAAAGGTGCATTGAAAATGCATTTCTTAATATTTAATGAAATATAACACTGTCTAACATTAGTGTTAACACTTTCACATGATCCTTCAATAAACTAAACATTGTCCAATCATCCAAGTAAACTTCCAAAAACTTATGAATAAACTCCTTCAAAGCTTCTACTACTACTCTTGAAAAAATTGTTGGCACATTCTTCAACCCAAATGGAATAATTGTATACTGAAATGATCCCCATTCTGTAGCAAATGTTGTCTTGTGTCTATATTCTGGTGCTATCCTAATCTGATGATATCTTGAAAATCCATATGTAAAGGAATAAGCTTCTTGACCTCCTACATTATCCAATACTTCATCTATGAATGGGGTAGGAAAAGGATGATGTAGGAAAGCATCATTCAATTTTTTCAAATCTACACAAATCCTCATACCCCTTGCTTATTTTCTTGCACCACCATAGGACTGATCAATTTTGATTATTCCACAGGTTCTATGACACCAACCTCTAACATCTTGTCAATTTTTGCCTTAACCTTCTTCTTATACACTAGATTGAGCCTATAAGGTTTGTGTCTTATAGGTATGGCTTCTTGCTTCAAAAGGATATTCATATCTCCTAGATCTCCTACTAATCCCTTCGTCTCTAAAAATGTCGTTGGAAACAAGTCATTGTACCCACATAGTAATTTTGTGATCCTTTCTACTTTTTTATTATCCCAATAATCTCCAATGCTTGCAATCTTTGGGTTTTCTGCAGTTCCAATTTTTACCTTATTGATCTTCAATGGTGTAGCATAATCTTCTGAATCTAACTTGGGACCTTCTACTTCCCTCTCACCTTCAACTTTTGGGATCTGGATATTGTGCAGGTTTTCTTCTACTGGATCTTCTTCCTTTGTGACATGATAATAGTGTAGTAATTGTTGAACTGCTTGTTTCTTCTAATTCTGATATGTTGGGACTATTTCAAATTTTGGTTCTTCAAATATCCTTTCTCTTACCACTTTCAACGTTGTATCTATCTCCGAACTTTCATGCTCAAAGGTAAATATAACTACAAAATTTTGTTGTATCTCTTCCCAATTTGCAGTTTCTTTGCGTTGTTTCTGATCTGTGTACTAGTTCTTTGGAATGCCTTCTAATGTGTGAATAAAATGGTGTGGCCATTATTCTGGTGGTACTAATTTCCATTGAATTATACATATTTCTACATGTTCTTTAGGTTTTCCAATCCACAGGGGCTTCACCCTGTTGACCAATACCTTATTATGTTCATTCATAAATGGGGGTTTTTTAATTGTGAAAAATAAGGTCAATATATTGTAGTATTGGGGGGGATGTGCAGTCTCAAGGGGTTTATAGGTATTGGGGGGGTATAAAAAGGGGTATCTAGTTAAAATAGGGGTTTATTTGATTACAAAGACATATTGGGAGGGGGGTTCAATAAAATAATTTTGGGAGGTATTTATCAATATCGAGTAAAATTAGGGGTATTGTTTAATATCTCACGAACGTAGGTGCTATGTCATAGGTTCACTGAGAAAATACCCCATGGTCAAATCCCCTCATATTTCTCCTCATATCTACGCTCCTTCTCTGTGTTGAATATGATGTGCAGTAACCTCTTGCATTGAAACCAGTTGTTGATCTTCTTGTGTGTACCCCACCAATGGACATGTGTAGCTTTCATAGAAATATCTAATGCTATTAATCTATGATTTTCTACTACTAATCAAAACTTTGTTAGAAATTCTTCTAATTCATTCATACCATAAAAAGTAGGAGGTTCTCCCTCCTATGAACCAATCCATCTCAGTGTGCACATCATTCTGGCATATCTTCTAGTGGATAATTTATGTAATTGTTGTTGTCAGTTCTCTAGTCCCGTGTCAGAGTTTGAAGCACAATAACTAATACTCCTCCAAATCAACATTCCATCTATTGTTGGGTTGATATAATCCTCTTCGCACATGGTAGTTCTATACAATTGATTTACATCCTTTGTAATAAAATTGTCTATCGTAGGTTCCACATACCTTCCTCCTTCTAAGGGATCCAATGGTGCAATAAATCGGTACTCCTCTGATTCAAAGATCATCTTTCTAGTATTCAAATTAATAATAGTATGGTTATCAAAATCCCAATCTAGACCCAACAACGCTAGATATGGAGAGGTATTATCTAATATGTCAATTACTTCAAAGTCTGTCAAGGTGCGCACACCATCTAGATCTACTAGTATCCCTTTCAATATTCCAATTGGCACCACTCTATGCTGATTTGCTAACTTCAACTAGATAAGTGAATACCTCAAAGTTGGTTCTCCCATAACTTCCCATGTCTTCTTTGGAAGAACATTTACTTCAGACCCTAAGTCTAGTATGATATCCCCCATATTGAAATCTCCAATGTTTTCACTCAACCTGAAATCCTACTTGTTCTTCTCTTCTTACAGACCTGATTCACTTTCTTTACCCCTTCTTCCCCACAATTACACTTTTCTAACAAACTCTGTAATATTTGTAAAGAATTTTGGTTATTCAACAACTTCACACAAGACCCCAAAAATTTCCTCAAATTACTTACTTGCTCTGAAGTTTCCTCTTTTCTAGTCTGATCAAATAATGGAGGCATGTCATACACTGGTACCTCATCTACTGGCTTTGTTCCTGAAGTAGATGCAATGTTTTCTTTCATAATCTCCTACCTAGCTTCTTTGAATATCTCTTTTTATTTGCGTGCATCAAACCTCTGTTCAGGCATTGTATTCTTCCTGACCCATTGATATGATATTGATCCTTCTTTGATGCATCTTCTTCTATCTTTGCTCCACCTCTAGTAACTATGTTGATATTTTTCCCATCCTCTTCTCTATTTTCCACAACAATCCATTGTACATTCTGATCATTTTGGTTCCTCTTGTCTTGTATCTTCACCAGAAGTGTCAGACATTCTTCTGTCTCATGGTATGCTATGTAACAATACATACATGTCTATGGTGGTTGTGGATAGTCCATGGCACAATGCCTTGGTTTTTTATAGTTATGACAAACTATTGGTCCTCGACCTCCTCCAAAGCCTCTTCCTCCACGAACTCCTCCTATGAAGACTCCTCTATTAACTTGATTATCTTTGCGTAGTATATTATATTGAGGTCCATGATTGTACTGCGACTACACAATATTGTACTGTGGTGGTGATGCACACTACCGTGGTGGTGCTCCAAACTATTGTGCATTGTTGTACTATGGTTGTCCTTGAAACTGCTACATGATATTATACTGTGGTTGTTTCACGTTGTTATACTATGACTGTTGCGCAGGTTTTCCTTTTATGTGGTCGACCTGCACCCTATATGTATATCAAATCCTCTCTTTCATCATCTCCAAAGTTCTACATTCCTTATCTTCATGTCCCACTAACTTACAAAAATTAAAAAATGTACTCTTCGGTACTATCTGATACTTCTGCATCATGGGGCAATGATAGGGATCATGCCCATGTGTTTTACAAATCTCACACCATAGTCCTCTTGAAGATAAAGGGTATGAAATACCAACTCCATTATACTGCGCAAATGATGGACATTCATTCTTGTGATTCCCTTCAGTTCTGCATAGTGTGCACCAAACATCTTCCCTTTTTTCCTTACCTTTATTCTGATTCAACTAAAATGTCAAGTTCTTTAGATATTTTCTCGGTTCTTCCATAGTTGGATCTGTATGCTTATATTTATTTTCCTCTAACTGCAATGCTACTTGCAAGGCATCAACCTGGGTTTCGAACTTTTGTTGTCTCAAAGGATAATACAAATGTGCCAACAAAGAGTTAACAAATAAATGTCTATGTTTCATATTAGTAATAGGGTACTTCAAATTACCTTTAAGTATTTTGAACTTTTGGTCCACCTCCGACACTGATTCTCCTGGATTCTGCTTAATCTTTATCATTTCAGTCATGAACTAATCCTCTGAGTTTGGTTTCTAAAATTCATTGATTAATTACCTCTTCACTTTTGCTACAATTGTAGGCATTCTCGTTGGATTATTTCCCATGATACCCATGTACCAGTCTAATGCACGGTCTTTTAATGTGATTTCCAACTACGAAACTTTTGTATCTTCATCTGTGATCTGCTTGGATTTCCATATCTTCTCATAGATAAACAAATTCTTTTCTGGGTCCTCTCACCCTTCTCCTCAGAACTCTGGTAACCTAATAGTTGGATCTTGTCCTGCCATTGTGAATTTTGTTGTACTACCACCTCCACGTGGTGTAGATACTTGAATACTACTTGTTTAAATGACACTTCTACTTGAGTTTCCATTGGACCCACGTCCTATAAAAACTCTTCTACCACTAGTCACTTGTTGGTTAACCATTTTTTCTTCTTCAGATGTCTTAGTCTCACATGGGGTTGTGGGTTCCACACTAATTCATCTCTGGAATGGAGAGCCTTTTTCTGTGTTAGACCCTTGACCTCTGGTTTTCCTCTCATATGTGGCACGCAATATTTCCTCAATCTTCCCTATCGCACGAAGATCCTCTACCTCTTCCGCATCACTATCCAATCCCTCTCGCTCGGCTACCACCCTCTTCTTATTATTGATCTTATACCGGTAGGGTCGTCTGTTGCACATCACTCCTACTTTCCTTATTATTTTCATGGTTTGTTCCTCACCCATCATTATAGGGTCCATTTCTTCCTTATTCTAGCCTTTGTTCAGAGCCTTCTCCATATCTCATATCTTTCTTAGTACTTCCCCCAACTCCCCCATACGTACATAATGATTTAGCTATCTGATTCCATGGTAATTATGCATTTATCATGCAATAATATATTAATTGATGTGTAAAGAGACATGATGTACCCCCCTCTGGGTACCTTAAAAAATTCTCGCTTTGTAGCAGTGTAAGACTTCGTAGTATCGGTTGCAAATTCATTATTAAACCCTGCAATGATACCATCTAACCAAAAATCCACTACGCGCATGAATTTATTATTAACCCTTTCCAACCATGCGATGTTCTCAACAATCCACTCTACTAGACTAATTCAATTAGTCGGATGAGTATCCTTCAACTTCAATATCCACTCCTGTAATAACTTTCGAAAATAACAGAAATGCAAATCAGTAAACACATACCTCTGTAGATACTATCACAATGTATATCTAGAACTTATGTTATCTTTCTGCATGAACTTGATTTGCTTTGTCTCCACCTATCTTTCAATCTCTTGCTTTGTAGGGTTCCATGGCCTGAACATCCCTTTCTACCACTACATATTCTTCACTAAAACCCTTCCAGGATGGTCTCCTTATTTCCAACCAATAATGGAACCATTTGTTGGATGTATGGGTTGACCTGGATTCTACCTTAGTTCTCCAACAAAACCATATTCACCATCGACCCTTCTAGTTAACCAAAAGGCTACATCGCGCACATAGTGCACAACACAGTCTCACCCAAGATGACTTATGGGTGACTGCAGGATGCAGATGTCTACAATAATGGAAGGGATTGGGGATGTTCCTTTTACTTCTTCTTCTACTTTAACATTCATTCTACCATAACATTCATCAGATCTACTATTTTATCAATAACATTCATTATGCATGATTATTCTAGTGCGCACTATAAATAAACCCTAACAGATGCATTCATCTAACCATTCATTCATCCTAAGCATATAAAATAAATACAGTACATATAAAGAAACCATTTTACCATGATTCACCCCCCTGGGCTACGTCCACAAAGATCTTATGCTTTATTGATTCTTCATTAAATTAACGTTGCACGCATTACAACATGAGTTTATGATTTGTGAGGTTGACCAGTGTTGCACCAAGCTCCACAACTTATGACCTAACCCTCAATTACATCTTAGCACTGACTCCATCTGATCTCCACAGCTATCAACAACCCAAATACTTCGAATCAGACTCAAAATATGCTCCAAAAGTAGGTTCTTCACAATGATACTTCATTCATTTACAATTTGATAGCCTAGATACCTCATACATCCTCTATTTATACTAAAAAATGGGTAAAAATGCTTACATTGTGACTCAAAACCCTAATTCTAAGTGGAATCCACTTGTCCACTTTCCAGCTGTCTTCTGCATGGTTGGTCTTCAATCCAACCCTTTATTTCTTGGACTCTGCGTTGGTCTTCCTTATTTTATGGCGCATTGCTTCCTTTTCCTTCTTGCACACTGATTTCTCCTCATTCTCTGGTGTGTGATCCTTCCTTTGGTCCATTTAGTCTCCTTGTTTGTTGTGTTGAACCCCAAAATTGCCTACTCCAACACCTTTTTCTACCAGTCTTTCTTTATACCTTTCAACTTTATCATCAACAAACTTTTTCAATTTGTAGACCCACTTGTAGCCGACAACCTTCCTGTCCTTTGGAAGTTCTACCAGATCCCATGTTCTATTCCTCTCTAAGGCATTGATTTCTTCTTTCATAGATTCTTTCCATTGAGCACTTTCAAATACCTTAATTTCTTCCTGATAACAACTAGGTTCTCCATTAATAGAAACCAAAGCCACAGATGAAACATATTCATCGTACCTTTTAGGAGGATTCTTGATCCGTGTAGATCTCCTTAGAGATGGTTGAGTCATATCCTCAGTTTCCTAGATATTTTTTGCATCTTCATCTTCTTCTTCTTCTTCTCCTTCTTGAACTTCGTCATGCTCCTCCCTTTCTGAAGATGGTTGACTTTCCAATTGAATTTGTTGAACTTGCGGTACTTGTTCTTGTCTCACTTCAACATCTACCCATTCTTATTTTAAGAGTGAGGATTCATCAAATACTGCATCTTTGCTTATGATGAGTTTGTGAGCAGTAGGATCCCACAATCTGTATGTCATACACCCACTCTGGAATAATAAATTTTTTTGTCAATTACTCGAGGATCAGAATCCCCGAGATACTTACAGGGGCCTAATGTCAGCTAGTTCCTCATATGTCCACCTCCATGTGATCGTGGGTCACGACTACGGGTTGAACTAGTACGATGTCTTTTCGCACTTCACGACTCAGTGCTACCAGAACGTCGAGTCTTTCGACTCTGCAAACCCCGAAGCTCAAAACAGTGAAACGTCGAACCCCGACAGGGCTAGTGAGTGGAAAGTTTCCCACTTGGGGTCTTGTCCACGTGACCCTGTTCCATGTCCACACGCTTAAGCTATCCAAGCGCTTATCGACTTTTCCCGATTTGGGGAATTAGGATGCATGACTTCTACCTTTCCCCATTCAAATCCTTAAAAATTTCGAGGTCTCCAAAGTTCCCTCCAAAGGGAAATCGACGATCGTAAGCCTCCCTTGATCCAACGGTATGGATCCTTTCAGGGTCTCAGTACTCAGGAGTTTTAAATACAACTACGCCAAGACTCCTTGTCATTCAAATCTCTGAATTCCGTTATGGGAATTCATGTAAGAGATCGAAGACTCTTAAGAGTGTGGATCCAATGGTCCATGGGATTTCGGGACTTTTCCCGAAACTCTGACAGCTCACCACGCTTCTCCTCTGATGGACAGTCCAGATTCTTTCGGGACTTCTCCTCTCCACTACAGCGCATATCGGTATTTCACGATTTGCGGGGGCAAGGTTTTCTGGCCCTTTGAATTCCCAGATGCTGAAACGTCGACCGGCAGCCACGTGTCCCTCTGATGGATGGTGGCAACCTTCAGCCAATATCAATGGTCGTGATCTTTTCAGGATGATCAGCGGTCATGATCAGATCCCGACTTTCCTTAACCTCATTCACACCTCATGCCATTTTGGGGTTTCGGTGATTAGGATTTCGCAACTCGCGAAGACAAGGGTTCTTGCCCTTTGGTTTCCTGGGTGCTGAAACGCTGAAGTGCTTACCAGTAGCCACGTGTACTCTATAGATGGACGGTCCAAGTACTTCCATGGATCATGGGGTCTACGGTCCCGATTTCTTCATTTCTTGCAAGGGTAAAAAGGGTCGTGGCATTAATGCTTGCATCTCTTCCTCAAATCTAACGTTCATTACAAACCTTGGATCCTCCGAAAGGATTTCGTCCGTTAATCGAGACTTAACCACACACTGCCATTTCGAGATCTCACAAATCGAGGTTTCGGGACTTGTGAGTACGTGAGGACTCGCACTTGGATACCCCGGGTGCCGAAACACCGAAACATCATAACTTACGAGGACCACTCTCTCTCTCATGACGGATTTCTAAAACGTACGTTATCAAATCCTCTTTCAAGTTCTTGGTAACGTTCACCAGATTTGAAAGCC
>ML811050.1:16637-30804 GCA_009831015.1 Picea engelmannii
GTTAATTAAACATTTAGCTCACATATAATATATATGTGAGCTAGCTCACATATAATATTTGTGAGGCCCTGTCCATGTACATGGCCATATTCGTCCTTGTCCTTGTACATGGACATGGACGAATATGGCCCTGTACATGGACAGGGCCATATTAGGCCATGTCCCTTAGCTTAGTAAAGGCTATGTGTTACACTATTACCATTACAGACTAATACATGGTTACAATAAAGGTATACATATTAATGGTAATTATTCTAATCACTTGCTTGTTTATCTGATAGTTACGATCATACCTATTATATTGAGTTCATGTTAGTAAGGGATATATTCTCCTGTTCAATTTAACCAATGTCTTACCTATGATATGCTTAAGCTTCACATTTTATGTCCTTAATGAAAACCATATCTATCTGTGATTTATCTGAATAAGTTGTACACACCATATATGTAGTTTCCCTAATAAAGGTAATATAACTAAAATCAATACTAATATTGATAATAATCAAAGCATGTAAGCTATCGTAATAACATCTTGAGCTCAACTAATATGAAACACACCATGTATATCTCTATGCTCTCTTGTTGTAATTCAAAGTACAAGTTGTAGTGTGACTTATAACTTTATGTTAGTATTACTACCATTGACCTTTATTGTAGTGAACACAGTAACATCTAGCACATAATAGGAGTCATTTTGGCAGCTATAGGTGATAGACATGAACTAATTCCATTACAGCTAACATGAACATACTGCTTATATGGTATAGATACTAGTAATACCAGACCCAAGGAGTTGTCTAAGATTTTCTGGTGAATATGGTAACATATGAACAAGGGGAATTGATATGCATACTTTGATACAAGGTGGTATAGATAATAGCCATAGTATTCCATGGAGATCATACATAGATTAGTGGCCTATACCTTAGACTCAGACTCTACACTCTTAAACTATATTGTAATATTCACATAGCTCATACGAGTAAGATATGAAGTTGATTCCATTGCTTTAGCTCTCTCTTAATCAGAGTAAGTAAAACCCATTTGTATTGGATAAGAGTATACCCTTTGTAAGATCCTTGTTAATGATGATATTAGTATAGTTATAGTGTTGCTTATAGTAATATATCTATTTAAACTATTCAATACAAGTAATAAGGATAAGGAATCCAGTAATATATGATAGTTATAACATGTGGAATTGATATAGAAGAGTATTGGTCACTATGTGCATATAACTAGGATTGATAGTAATGCATTGTGACCTTGACTATGATTATATTATGTAACTATGATAGGTCTCTTCTTCTGTTAGCTTATGATATTTAACTATCCTATGCCTAATCTGATTCCATTTCAATTCCCTAAATCATTTGTATTACTTGGAGCTAAGTTGGGTATCACTCCTAGTTATAGTGTACATACTGGTGAACATACAGTAATCATAGACTATCTAAATCATAGAAGCATTACCATTAGTTAATATGGATCCATATTACATATATAGGAAATGGTATACATCTTATCATACATGTTATTACTAATATACCATGACATATACCATATCTAAGCTTTTAGTAATAGATGTGATTACAATACCATCTTTAAGTCGAGTTACAATACCATGTATTCTCCCTATAAGTGTATGTTTCCCATTAATTACAACATATTTATTATTTTATTAGCTATTCTAACAAACTCAGTATCATGGAAACAATAGGGATAAAGTAAGTGTACAGAAACATGAATCAAACATGTTGTAATCATACCAGCTAACTGTATAGGGTTGAACATGATGAAGTAATGAGATAATATGATATGAGACCACAACAAGCCCTCTATGAGACCTCTATACATTAGCTTTGGTGATCTATTACCCTTGGTATTTACGCTAATATTGCATAAATACTAGTTACAGATTTCATCGTATTCTCTCTACCTTATTTTCTCCATACTGCGAAGCTTTACTGTATGAGCATACCATAGATATGGGAATATAAGGAAATGAACAGTGAAAATATGAGGCAAATCAAAGAGATAAACAAGGATAAGAGATATGAGCTCTGTTGTGACAAGGGTGAATCTTGTTTCCATAACTATTGCCATTGAATAGTATTAACTATGAATAATACTAGTATTCCTTACAGGGTAATACTAGTACTACTTTTATATTAGTGTCGATCAACTTTGACCGGAATCATACTATGAAAAGTGAACACATGTGATGTATGTGAATAGCTTAGATAGAGCCTTTTTTTTGAGATATCATGTTTAACTGTATTGATACAACTAATTAATATGCATAATATATGGATCTGTATTGAGTATACCCATAGAGCTAGTATCATAGATTTGAGCTTGAACTTACATATAAACCATATATAACTCTAAGTAACACTTATTTTATATGATAACCACACTGATATTGAATTCATACCTAAGCTATATGTAATGAACACATACTATGTATCACTATTCCACAGTGTTGATTAGGGAAATAAGGGGAATATACACACTACTCGATAATGGTGATAGGTGAAAATAAGGGTAATAGCTTATGACACAAACATTGGAATCACATACAAGTGTAATACAGGTGTTGATACTTAGTGTCGTTTATTTCTAGTGATATCCCATGTAGTTAATAAGAGATAAGATTAATATCACAATATGTATTGATTATGGTAAATGGGTAACATGATATCACCTTGTTGAACCTTAAGCTAAGTTGTTCTTGTATTATCGATATCATAGTAATGGAATGGCTCTATTCCCTGTGTATTACAGGTTAAGCTATTGTCTTTAGTTATTATTATATACTTCCCTTTGTAGTTAACAATCAAGTCGGTTTCTTTTATTCCCTATGTTATAGGTCATACAAAAACCTTTAACTGCAACTGGACAAATAAGGCGGAGGTTAGTAGTATCCCTATTCAATGGAATTACTTCTTTATAGTGATCATTGTTTTGGTACCAGGATGAGATTCACAATATGGAATGTTATGGAATTAATGGGAAGCAATATCAATGGCTACTACACAATGAAAGATTCAAACCAGTGTAATCAGTAGTTCATAATCAGATACATTAGACTCATATCAGGAAGTTGTACTCATAGTTAGTTTTGTACTAATCCATATCCAAGTAGTGGAAATCAATGGTAATAAGCTAATCATTATCCTAAGTAGTACTAATACTCTCACTCTATGTGATGGATAGGTGATCAAAATAGTAGTAGTGATCATGTATTACTATTATTTTAATGAACATTAGCTTTGTGTTAATTATGTTATGAGTATTTCTTATTATGTGCTATTACATATGGTATAAGTAGTAACATGTAGATATCGAGCTTAAAGTAGAACTTACTTCATAGTTACCCATCATGTAATGGTTCCAACAACTGTAAGTAAGCATATGGTGTTAGTTATGTGATTACCTTTATCTAAAGAAGAATGTGATTATGTTGTTAGTAAGCATATAGAATTCCTAGGAATTGTATCTGCTACTAGCGTTGTTGTAGGCTTTATATATTGACCTAGTAGAATTATAATTAGCTAGGATGTTACTTAGTCAACTTCTAGAGATTTACCTGGAGATCAAATTGACACGAACACCTAACCATTTCAATATTTTTATTCACCTTGGCCTCAACTTCTATAATAGTAATAATATATAAGTCCATTTGACCTGTCCATGGGCATGGATAGGGAAATTTTTGACCCTGTCCATGTCCATGGATAGGCTCAAATTCGGGCATATCATTGTACATGGACAGGGCTGAATATGGCCCTGTTCATGTATAGGGATAGGCCTGAACCTCCTATAAATTAATAATTTATAAACACAATAGGATTCAAACATAATAGAGTAAAAACAAAGACACAACAACACCTAGACCATATCGGGCACATATAAGTAGAGGTATAATATGTTTATCAGATGGGATGGCAGATCTAAATTTGGACCTGCCCATGTACAAGGACAAGATTGAATTCGATCTTGTCCCATTATTGAAGAACAACATATGTATAAACTAAATAACATCCAAAGAAGAGCATGATCAAAATATTTATCTTCCTTTGGTTTTTTGGTTTATTTTTTTTTTTGTTAAGTACCAAGTTGAGATAATGTGTGATTCTTTTCTCTCCCGGGATAGTCCATGAGACCTAGGAGTAGTTAAGAAGAACATGATCACATTATTGATATTCCTTGTATGATGGGATGATAAAATTTTATAAGTAAATATCATGAGAATCATGTGGACATTTTTCCATTCAAGAAGAACTTAATTATTGGCTTTGTCTTGAAATCACCCTTGTTTGACTTATTCTCCCTTTAATTGTTGTGTGGGTTTTTGGTTTTGTGCTTTACCTAAAGAAAGTTATCCTTCCTGAATTTGGAAGAATTTAATTGTTGACTTTGTGTTGAAACCACCCTTGCTTAAATTCCCCCCACCCCCTTAATTGTTGTGTGGGTTTTTGGTTTTGTTCTTTGTTTTTTCCTAAAGAAAGTTAGATTCCTTGACTTTGGATCCCTTCTCTTGACTTATTTAATTATTTAATTGTGTGGCTATGACCCCTCTTCTTGGTCTTTTCCATCTTGTTGGAGATCTCTTCTTGGTTATTGTTTAGGGATTTTGGTTTTACTTGTTGGTGTCGACCTCCTCATTTTTTTGCTAGTGTCATCCTATTGCTCTCCTTCATAATGTCACCTTGACTATGTTGGTGTTATTTTCTATTGTTGGTGCCACATGTGTATTTTGTTGGTTAGTCTATTGATATTTTACCCTAAAAGTTCTCCTTGTAAATTTGTTCCGTGTGTCATGATGAGATCTTCCCTGGGAGTTTGATCAATGATCCCTTGAAGCTTTTTCTGAGCATATATCTAAGAGGATAGTAACAACATGTATCATGTGATATTTTTTTTTGTTTTAGTTTTAAGTAAATGTTTTTTCAGTGATTATTTTTGTCAATGATTGTAAAAAATATAGCTGTTCTAGTTTTTTCAATATATGTTCTTAAATGCTTGTGTTATAAATTTAGTATTTCCATTTAATGTTTCTAAAAATTATGGAATTTCGTATTCATGAATTTCCAAAGGATAGATACTGAGGCGATATTTCGAGACAAGAGTCTCCAAACATTCATCACAAACTCTCTAGGCTATCCCAGGAAGGAAGAAGAGGAACCCCTTCTTCAACTGAGACTCTGAGTGACCAACGACAATCTCGTCAGAGGAGATTATCAAACAATTCTGTGAATAGATCAACTCAATAATGTTCTCAAGAAAGTGCTATGGATGTAACCTTCTTATATAGGCTGCACATTGATACTCCTACACCTGAGAATGTAGGGAATACATCAGGACAAGAAAATATGTTTGGTAATTTTCTTTGATTTTGTTTATTTTTGTTGTATTTTTGTATATTTATATTTATGTCAAGTTAAATGTTGTAATTACTTTCAAATGTGTGTCTACACAATGAGTTTAGTGTGATGGAAGACAATGAAAAAGAGAGTGGGTGCCACAAAGTTTCTAATGTTGGTGAAGAGGGTGAAGGTGGATTTAGGAGGCGACATTATCAAGAAACATAAGATTACACACCTGCGTCCACCTATCCTTCAGATGTTGGTGATGATATTCCCTGGGAAGGGATTACTAAATAAATGGTCCTTGAGAAATTCTCAGGTGCTAAAAGAAGGTTGGAAAATGATTTGAGGAGCTTGGATCTCCCTCGGGAGAGTAAACAAAGATTGCATATTGTTTTTCATTCATTGAAAAACTTTATGGATGCATATCAAAATATGGGGCCAACCACTGACAGTTTTATCAAGTTGATGAGGCGGTGAAAGTCAGAGGTGATGGGCCCTGATAAATGGGACGTAGTAAAAAGTAAAGTTACAAAAGAAAATGCAATTTTGATTTTCAATTTCAAAGATGGGCTAAAGAGAAAGATGTTGAAGGTGCAATATTTTAATCACTCCAAAATAGTAGGACATATGTATAACATATTTTTGGTAGCATATGGGAAATTGTCATGAAACAATGAGTTTCCACATTATTTTGCTAGACACTTTTATGTAGATTTTTTCATGGACATGCACCCTGATTATACTAGTCTATCGTCTGATTATTATGGGGTTGGTATAGGACGGAAATATGATTTAAAATGGTCATATTGAAATGTGACATTTCAGATGCCTCCGCTACCTTTAGTATCTCTCCCAATAGGGTAATTTTCTTCACATTCAGAGTTGTGAGTTTCATCATAGGTTGGAAAAGAGGCTAGGAATGAAATCGGGGAAAATTTGGAATTGATTTTTTATGGTGTTGATGTTGGTTTGAATCGTCAGCGAGCGGAAGCCAATCCTCAGACCATTTTTTTTATAAAATAGATGAGGAGTTAGATACCATGTCAGTAGAAGATATTAAGGAGTATGCAAAAAACAATTTGTAATGGTTGGAAGGAGGTCATTCAAAATGATGAACCGAACAATGGATTGGTACGTGTTCTAGTTAGCAAATTTTTTATGCATTTGAGGATGTCTTACTTCTAATTATAGATCTAGATACATATCATTTTATCTATAAAAATAATTGAGTTGTTATTGTCATTAATTTCAATTTGTAAATATGTTAAATGAATCTTTGGTTAATAGGAGACTTTATTCCACAAGTTTAAATTTGGATGGGTTGAATCAGGTATGTTTTTTCTAATATCCACACATGACCACTTTAGTTGTCCAATTTCCAATATTTTGAATAAGATCAACAACATGACATTTATAATTTTGTATAAATGTGAACACATTGAATCCTAGATTTAGTTCTTAGTTGTGTTGTTCACAAATCCCTATATCATCTCCTACTACTTGGGCAGGCTTGTCTCAATTCTCATTTGGAGAGTTTGAAGAGGGTGGGAGTTCACAAGTATCATTGCATGTTGAAGACAAATTTAGTTATATATTAAAATTGAAAATTGTCATTTAAATTATTAATTTAAAAAAGAATGTCTTAAACAACATTTAATTTATTGAATCATAGGTTGGCACATCATAGGAATTACATGTTTCAAAATTTAAAACAACAATTTAATGTGTTAAAATCATTTAAATTTAATTTTCAAATTTGAAATGTGTTATATAGGGAAATATGGAGAAGAGTGTACCTGAGAGTGTGCTTGAACAAAATGTGGAGAAGACAGTGTGGGGGATTGGGATTGAGGAGGAAGCATCCATACCTAGGAAGGATGCATCTATTCATGATGATTCATAAATGTATGTTCATTGCACATTAGTGAGTTTTAATTTTCTTTTATGTTGGGGTTTTATATAAAAGTGTTCAAGCTTATTTTTTTTGAATAAGCTTATAGTTTTTACTTTTTTCAAATTTTTGTTTTCTCAAATTTTTAGTTTAGCCTTTCCTATTCATAGGTTTACTAAACTGGTGTCTATATAACTTTTCAATGCTTTGATCAATTATTTAGAAATATATAGAACTCATATATAAGCTTATCGTTGTCTTAAATGGTAAATTCAATCTTATTCATGTTTAGATCATGATGAAGACCTAATTTTGAAATTGAACATTTGATTATTTGATAGCAGACTCTATCCCACATAAGAAAATGGGAAGTTTCTAACTTTTCTTCGATTGCATTTATTTCCTTCTTGTCCAAGAATGGTGTAGTATGGACATTTGTTTTTTCTACATACAACGAAGTGAATTCCTTCTTGTCAAGGTATTGTCAAACTCTTAACTAAATTGGTTACTAGCCACAAAAACCAACATTCAAGTAGATTTACAAATACATTATGTACGTGCATTATCTCACTTATATTTATATTTGATTATATGTAATATGAAACATCCAAAAGATGAAAGATTTAAATGTTTTTTGAAGAATGACTTAATATATGTGCAGATTTATGTTTTCTTCGTGTACATGAAAGATTATATGAGAACATCTATTCGACCGTAGAAAGAGGAGATAAGTATTTTCTGGAACTCACATATACTGTATGTGAGCTACTATATGTGCGATAGCTCACATATAGTATATGTGAGCTAGCTCACATATAGCTCACAGCTCACATATAATTTCAAAGAGCATTTGATTATATGTAATATGAATACATCCCAAAGATGAAATATTTAAATGGTTTTTGAAGAATGAATTAATATATGTGCAGATTTTCATTTTCTTCAGGTACATGAAAGATTATATGAGAACATCTATTCCACTGCAGAAAGAGGAGATAAGTATTTTCTGGAAGAATGGTTTTTAAAATGGAGATTTGTGAACTTTCATAGATATAAATAATTTCTTGGAAGAATGGATTAATAGGGATATTTGTGATTCCTTTAATTTGAAAGAGCATTTGAGGGAATTTGATTATATGAGAACATCCATTCCACTGCATAAGAGGAGAGAAGTATTTTACTGCTGAGGAGATTAGTATTTTACTGCTGAGTAAATAAGATCACCTGAGATGAGAATTTCACCTGAAGGATTTGGGACTTTATCCACAAGGAGATAAGTATTTTATTGGAAGAATGAATTAATATGGAGATTTGTGAAATTTCTACATACAAAGTTCTATATTTATTTTCAGATTATTATTTAACTCTGAACACAAAATTTGGTTACCAAGAACACAATTTTTCTCTTTAAAATTTTTTAAGATTTTAGATAAGATTTTACAAATTGTTTAAATCATGTTGTTTAATGTGGAAAGTAACTATTTTGGAAGTTTTAGAACTTTGTGATGGAAGTTTGGTTTAAAAAAAGTGTCAAAAAAGTGTAATAAAAAGAGAGGAAAAATCTTAAATCTGTTTAACTCTAGTTGGGTATGTTATTATTGTTTATTGTTTATTTAGTTAAAGTATATATGTTAATATGTGTTATTTGTTTTAATTATTTTTTTTTTATTGTTATAGATGTTTAAATTATAATTGGTGGAAAATATGTTTACATTATATTTGGTGGAAAGGAGTATATTGGAGGATGAGACTTAACTCTTTTGGTATGTATGTCAATTTTTCTTTAATCACAACTTGTTTTATTTATCTAAAATGGTACATGTGTACATTTTATTTTAAATTTGTACATATATTTTATTGTAAATTTTTAATTTTTGAATTATGTTTTCTTTTATAGGTTTGAATTGTAAATTTTTAATTTTTGAATTATGTTTTCTTTTGCAGGTTTGAATTGTAAATTTTTAATTTTTGAATTATGTTTTCTTTTGCAGGTTTGAATTGCAGAAGCGATGGCTTAGAGTCTAGAATTTTGGAGTTTCATGTCTTAGTTTTTGTTATCATCCTAAAATGGATGTGGAACCTATGTATTTGGTGGGATAACTATTAAAACTTTGATTATATATATATGTATATATATATGTATATATATATATATATATGTATATATATATGTANTATATATATATATATATATATATATATATATATATATATATATATATATATATATATATATATATATTTGGAACTCAAAATATCAATTTATTGTCTCATATTTGTTTTCTCTTATATTGTTTATGATGGTGGAATATATTGTTTATTGTTTCATCTTTGATTTCTCTTATATTGTTTATGATGGTGAAATATATTGTTTATTCATTAATAAATAGTCAATAGCTTATAATTTCAATTTTTATGTTTTATAGTGAAAGGATAATTTATGTTTTAATGACAGCTTCTCAATGCCAAGGCAAAAGGGAAAATACAAGAAAGGGGTTGTGTGGTATAACTCATGGGGGTGAGGACATTAAAACACTCCATATTTTCCTATGCCTACAACTCATGCCTCTCATTCCTCCACCCTAGATCTCTCTCCTTTGTCCTCCATGTGAGCCTGCAGAGTGGAGTGGTTTGACAACATGGGTAATTCACTCAACTTTGCACCTGAGCTCAGCCCGAAAGTGCCATCCATACACCAGCCTCCCTCCTACTTTCCTTCTTTTTTTCTTTCCGTAGCCCGACTTCCCCCCTCACTTATTTCGCCTGCCCCCACACTTCTTCCGCCTCCCCCCACCCCCACACTTCACCTCCTCTTCCACCCCTTCTTTATCCTTGTCCACAACCTTCATGCGCTTGGTGTGATGGGTTTACAGAGCTGCAAAATTATTTGGACAACATCCAGAACTCAGTCTTCGAAGTCAGGTGTGGCATGAAGGAGTTTTTTATCAGAGAGGAACTTCCTGAGCCTAGCGAGGAGCACTTGGAGACTCTCATATGCACTCTCCTTCACACCACTCCGAACATAGGGACTTCATCCCCGAACATTGTGCATGATCCTCAGACGAAACATAAGCTAGGCCTAAGCTCCAGATGATTACTTTTGATTCTTGGTTTTTTTATGTCTTTAGATGGATTACTTCTCTTGGCTCTAGCCCTGCGAGGCACCTTAGTTTCTTTTTTTCTACAATTATGAATTGTTTGGACAAGTGGCAACATTGGTTTCTCATATGGACGATGCAACCGCCGTCTCACTATTTACCCTGACAGATGTAATTTTTTGATACAAGAAGGCTTTAATAAGAAGTTATTAATATAAGGATCCTACTTTATTTACAAAAAAAAACGTTAATTTATGTTTTACGATACCGTGTTGAAATTAAAAAAGTTTTATTTCATTTTATTTATAAACATTATTGTATAAACATCATTGTACTATGTGAAGTAGAGTTGATTTTGTGTGTAGTTGATTGTGTAGTGATGGGAGATCTACGTAATTATCAAATTATAGTTTCTAACTTATAATTTAAATTTTGTTTGATTTGGAAATATGGTTGAAAATAGTCAAAACAAGTCATCAAATTTTATAGTTTTTTATGAAATTTCACAATGAAATGACAGTCCAACACTAAACTGGTTATGTTAGTATTTGGTTTCTTTTCTAGCTTTCAATATATTTATTCAAGAAAATGTGAAATAAAAATTATAGTTTCTACCTTATAATTTAAATTTAGTTTGATTTGGAAATATGGTTGAAAATAGTCAAAACAAGTCATCAAATTTTATAGTTTCTTATGAAATTTCACAATCAAATGGCAGTCAAACATTAAACTGCTTATGTTAGTCTTTGGTTTCTTTTCGAGCTTTCAATATATTTATTCAAGAAAATGTGAAATAAAAATGTGTACTTTGTAATAAAAATTGAAATAAAAACATGATTTAGAACCTATTTTAATATGTAAAATTAAAATATACTTTAATATAAGTAAGCGATTTTCATTAAAATTTATATTGATATAAATTTGCATGTATCGAAAATGGTAGAAAATGGTTGATCTGGAAATTATCAATTCTCTGCACATTGGAAGTATTCACTAATGTCATTCATATGACACCAACCATTAATGGAAGTATTCATTATTACAGTCCAACACTAAACTGGTTATGTTAGTCTTTGGTTTCTTTTCGATCTTTCAATATATTTATTCAAGAAAATGTGAAATAAAAATTGAAATAAAACATTATTTAGAACCTATTTTAATATGTAAAATTAAAATATACTTTAATATAAGTAAGCGATTTTCATTAAAATTTATATTGATATAAATTGTTTTTGTATCGAAAAGGATAGAAAATGGTTGATGGAAATTATCATCCTCTACACATTGGAAGTATTCACTAATGCCATTAATATGACATCTGCCATTAATTCAATTAAAATTATGAAAATCTAAATGGAACAAACCAAGCCTTAGTAGATGACCTCTTATTTTTTATTTTTTGTTATCAGGCCACAAAATCAAATTCGTTTTCAACTCAAGTTTTTTTCAATCAAACTCAATGAAAACTATGTTTAATGTATATATTATAAGTAACTTGTTACCTGTTCATCATAAATATTTTTTTTTCATTTTTCTTCAAGATATTGAAATCTAAATGCATAAATTTAACAATTTAATATAATATCAACACTTTTGGAATCAAAATTCACAATTTCATAATTAAAATTGATACTTTTTAAGATGACTTTAAAATTTTTAATTAGGATGATAATCATATGTATTAACTTGAATTCTTTAATCAAGATGTTAATCATACACTTTAAGATGTCTTTAAAGTTTTTCTAAGCCATCAATAGTCCCTTATAATGACATGGAAATGGGTCCTAGTTTTGATATGAAGTTATCCTCTTCATATGAAAAAGCATTCAACAATCAAATTGCAAATAATGAACGCAAATCCTATATGTAGTAAATTGGTTGCATGGATTAAAGGATTTGTGTATACGATTTAGATAATTTGTAGGATTAAAGTATAATCATCCAAAGTACAGGTCAATATAGGTTCCCTAGATAAAATCTATAGGTTCTTCCCTAAAATTGTAAATAAGGCTTGGTAAACTTTATAATTCATCAAAAATACAAATTTTCTTAATTGAATGGACCATGAAAGTATAAACTAAAGTGGAAATGATTCTAGAATCATAGATATTCATAAATACGTGTACTTTCAATGTAAAATATAAAATTTTGGAATGTACATGTCGTTTGTTTAACGAAATTGTAATGGTATTCCATCTTCAATTATTCGTTCATGGTCGGCTTTGGACAGTTTCTATTTTCTAACTTTTGTTTATTTTCTTGATTGAACTTATATTAACTTTATGCGTGTTTCACATACCAAATGACTATATTGACAACTTATGACATCTGACTGGTAGTCTTGAAAGTGAACATGAGTATCGGTTTGATGGGTTTCTTGAAAAAAATATCCTTTCAATACGATGGATCCTCTTTCATATATAAAACTGTTATCATCAAAATATTCTAATAACCTCATCTTTTGTTCTATGCATCACATCCAATAATATTTCACATTTTCAGTGTTGTCTACAAGTGAAACCACAACAAAGACATCTCCTGCAAATAATTTGATATGTTGGACAACAAACAGTTCGTGTTAGATTATCACACAAGTACATCTACAAGTTATTTGAAAAAAATTAAACATAAAAATTACCTTCTCTAGAAAGATCAAAAACTCTATCACTATCAAATGACACTTTAGTTTCATTTGATTCCATCTCCTCTGAGCTTGCAAGTGGCATTTTCCCTTTTATATTAAGTTTGTTATGTCTCCAAGATTTAACAAATTCTGCATTTTTATTTTCGCAAATCTCTATGGATTATGTGTCCTCTATGCAAATTGAACAAAAACGAGACTCATTCTTCTATCAAATGAAAACACATTTTGATAGCATTCTGTTTTAACTGAATGCATTTTTCATGCCCCATGCTATTAAGCTCTAATATTGGCTCATTACCCCTTAATTGAGGCATATTATATTAGTAATTTTATTTTATTTATGTCAGCTTTAGGCCATTAGTTGTAATTATACCTCCTAGTCTCCTATATACACCAAGGAGACATTTTCATTTTGAATCATCTTGTACTTGAACATTTAAGTGGNGTAAAAGGAGGTTGCCCCCTCGAAGAGGCTTATTATCTGAAATTATCTCTTTTTAAAGGCGTTGAGTACATTTTTTGAGGTTTTTCTATGCTATATTGATAATTGGTTCCTAACATATGGTATCAGAGCTCAAGGTCTTGGGGTTTCGCTGCTACATCTGAGACACCTTGGCATTTTCGCTATAACTTGTTTTCTACAACGTTTCAGAAGGAACATATTGGAGGATATTTAGTAGACGGATCGAGGTACGTTGGGTTACAAATTTAGCTCCTGAGGCCTTATACTTTTGGAGATACAACCTGTAGAATATAGGGTTATGGAATCATCATGAACTGAGTCATTGCAGAATTTTCACTATAAAACTTTTTTGTAACGTTTTAGACCCTGAAATCCGGAGGCTATTTACATAAATTAGTAAGGTATCTATGGTAAAAATTTCATCTTCTAGGTCATATTAAATTTGTAGATACACCCTATGTAAGATAGGGTATCTAACTAGTCCTATTGACTAGTCTCAAGAAGGTGTTCCAGGTAAAACAATCATAACTTATTCCTAGAGTATTAAAATTGAGTGGGACTAGTTTCATTGGATCGTGGACAGTCTGTAGTATTTCTGGTGCGAGTTTCATAATTTTATATCAATTATTTTGTGCGGAGCACGCTCTACAAGTGAGATCTTCTGGAAAGGCCAAAAATTGGCAAGTTGTGGGGAAG